>CAMOHE010056306.1:2775-103886 GCA_946598075.1 Artocarpus hirsutus | reverse complement strand
GCGGCGGTTACGTCCTTGGGCACGAATACCCTAAAAGGTAAAATAGGGGGAAGGTGATGACGCTTCCTTGGGTCGAAAGTCCTAGAACGCACTGTACAGGAATCGACTTGGTGAGGACTCGGGGCTTGATGTCCCCTCACCGGAATACCCTCGGAATGTTTGGAGGGTGACCAAGCACGCCCATTTGGGTTTCGATAAGTTGAGTAATACTTTATGTAATGTGGATACCTAGGAATAATGATGAATGTGAATATTGTATATATGTATATGTATGAAACTTGGTAATGAATAACTATGGTATCCACGGAATATGATCATAATAAATCTCATAATCTGGTATATGATGAAAACTAACTAACCATGCAGGTTTAATGTGGTAAGAATAAAACCTTAAGGCGAGTAATGGTTTTCCCTACTGAGCATGTTGTCGCTCATTCCCTGTTATATTCATCTTTTCAGGATTCACTAAGTGTGAAGTGGCTACAAGAAAAATAGTTGGAGAAGCTATGTAGCTATATTATGTTGAGATTGCTTTGAATGCAACGAATGATCTTCATGATAATGTAAGCATCGATTGTTATTTTCTGTTACTGTATTAAGATTTGTTGAGGGTTGAAATGATGATGATGACAGTTGTATATTATTAAAATTTAAGGTGCTACATTAAACTGTGGTTTATTTTTTTGTTTATGTCTTTATTTTAATTTAAGAGTTTTTATTTAAGTCCCGGGCAAATTACTTTGACGATTTGTATTTATTTTCTAATCTTTATTTTATTTAATAAAAACTGTTAACCCCCACTTAGGGGCGTTACAGTTTCAAAGAGTTTTAAATTTTACTCAATCGGAGAGCAAAAAAAGCTCCCTTGCCAGAGACATGCTCTTTTTACCTTTACATAGAGTGTTTGATGGGGTGATTAAAACTGTTAATTAGAACTATTTTTATTATAGCATATAAAAATTTTATATTATAACTATTTTTTTTATTGTTGTTGTAACATATAAAGACTTATTTGATATATTATATTATTATATTATATAATATTTTTTGTATACAATAATATATTATATTAAATGATTTTTTTATATATAATTTAATATAATATAATATATAAATATATCTTAAAATTTTTATATTATTTAAATCAACTCTCAAACATCTATTTATAAGTTATAAATCGAAGGCTGGTATAAAGTTTCAGCCCCAACTATGCCAAAATCATTACCAAATAAAAATCAGCCCAACAAAAAATCTCAACAGACGTTACCTTAAAAATTAAATAAAATAAAAAAATCTCATTAGAGATAAATGGTCAAATCAGTGAAGAATTCATCATTAACGGTCAGAAGCACTTGAATCATTGGGTGGCCCCATGGGCTTTTCCTTCCTAAGCAAGTTTGTTCTACTACACGGTACATCCCATCTTTTTCTTTTCTGCAAAAGCGTCCTTTTTAAAAAGTGATTGAAATTTTGTTTATGTTTTACAAATATTTTCAATTAAATTATAAATAACTTATAGATAATTACCTAACTCGATAAATAATATTACACCTTTCTAATATCTTTTTTTTCATATGATCGGCCTCACAAATGATTTCATTAGAAGAATATATATATATACACACAAATATACATATATACAGTCGTAGCTTTAATGGTTGTGTTTTTAATAAATATTATTATCCTTATCTGTTTGATATAAATCTAACAATTATAATAAAATAGATAATTTATGATAATTAACGAGATTAGATTCTTATCATGTCACGTTAAGGGTGGATTTAATAATTCGCTTTAGTTTATTTATTGAATTAATTTTATAAATTAATTTAAGATAAACATATTAAATTATTTGGATAATAATTTATTTGATGTGCTGTTTTTTTCTCGATTTATATTTATTGACCATCCAAAAATGCACTTATAGTAGATTTTATCATGTATTTAGTTTTTTAACAAATCTCTTTATTTTTTTTATAGTTGAGTCATTGAAAAAAAATTGATATTGGAGAAATATAGATACACTTAATTAATTACAATGTAACTTAAACAAGGAAAAATCATCAGTATCATTAAATTACTTAAAATATAATTTCAAAAAAAAAATACAAAAAGCAATAAAAAAAAGAATATCATTATCACTTAAAGTATTAAGAAATGAATATTATTAATTATCATTATCATTACATATCACTAACTTAATGATATATCAATTATATAACATATGTGACATACAAAAGGGCTTAATAAATAGTATATCATTAATTTAATTACATATCACAAACAAATAAAAATATCACTATCACTTAAAGTCTCAAAAATAAATGTCATTATGTATCATTATCATTATTTATCGTTAACTTTTGCTGCATTAATTATATAACCTACAAGACACACAAAAAAGCTTTATAAATCTATGCCATTAACTTAAGTCTAATTTGTTAAAATTGTAATTTCAACTTGTCAGTAAAAATTTCATCCTTTAGCTGAGGGAATTTTAAAATCGTTATTTTAGATACCAATATAAATTTAAGTAACAAGCACCATAATTCTACATATTTTTTAATATATTGAAATTATAATCTGTTTGAAATCTTAAATATGTATATTGTCATTTATTTTAAAATAATAAATTAAAACTAGCAATATCATTATTAAAGTCATTAATGTCTCTATACACATATAAAAGAAAATTTTATGAAAAGGAAATATTTTGATTTTCCTTTTACTTGTTTGGTAGGTGAAAGTGGAAAGAAAATGATTTTATCTTCCTTTGTTTCATATTGCAAGAGAAACCAAATGCATATAAAAACTACTATTAATACAATTACCATTTTACCTAAATATTATTTAGTTATTTTCTTAATTTAGTGTCTAAATTTTTTGTGGGAATTTTGATAAAAAAGAAAGACAAATTAATAATTTTACTTTCTTTGCATTGTTGTTAAACTTTTTTCTCACAAAATCCACCTATCTTTAAAAAAATCAATTTTGATGGGACTAATATATTATTTCTTTCACCTATTTTTCTTTTTCATTCTATTTTTTTTTTCTATCAAATATCTTATCATATCAATTTTTATCTAAAAATTCTTTTAATATTTTTTTCTCTCACTTTTTACTCGGACTAATCAGAGCAGAAGGTATATAAACAAAATTCATAAATTAAAAACAAATTAAAATGGCTTGTTAACCTAAGGGCCCATCTCTTTCTTTTACAAGAAGCCACTGGCCATTTTCCGGCGTTGATCCCCCAAATTCCTCACTACCTTACTCACTGGTCAATCCCACGTTCTCTCTCCTAGGGCCAAAAAAATATAGAGAAAGACAAAAAAGAAAAACACAAACACAAAAATGGCGACGAATACAGAAGCAGATGATCTCCAGGGCATACTCGACGAGCATAAAAGAGAACTCATGGCTGCCAAAACCCTTGCTTCCGACCTCGACTTCGCCTTCCAAATCCAAATGCAGGAAGCCGTCGCCGCCTCCCTCGCCCTCCGGCCGTCGGGCTCGACCTCATCATCGCAGCCATACGAGTACCGAGAGGAAGTTGTTCCGATTACGGGGGACTACCACGACGACGTTTTGGCCGTCTCCGAGACGCTCCTGCTGAGCGACATGGAGAGATACATGCAGGAGTGCCAGGACTGGAAGCACGGCGAGGCGGAGATGAGGAAGGAGAGGGAGGATCTTGACCGTCGGATTTACGATCAGAGGCTGGCGAACGAAATCATGACCCTCCCCGAGGACTACTGGAGTAAGTACGGCGACTGGTACGAGAAGCCGTACAATTCGTCTGGCGCGTCGTCGTCGGCGGTGGTGGCTGCTTCTTCTTCCAAGGATTTGACGGAGTCGGAGGCCTTGAGATTGTATTTCAAGGGTTTGGTGAGCGAGGAGCGGGTTCGAGACTCGAACATGGTGGTAGCTGGCGCTGGGATCGCCATTTGCGATCCCAAGGACAACCTTCTCTTCCATTCCAAGAAGAATCTGGAAGCTTTTGACGACGGCGACATGATAAGCGCCGAAGCTGCGGAGCTTGAGGCTCTTGTTGAAGGCCTTAACAAAGCTCTCGCCTTTGGTTTCGACACGATTGCCTTTTTCTGTGACGACAACACGATTTTCCACTACGTTAGTCTTTCTCAAAACTAACATCTCTATTTTATTGTTTCTCTTTAGGTAGTAAGTGATGGGTGTTTGGATGTTTATTCTTTAGTCTTTTGTTATTATTGTGGAGAATTTTGGTTTCTAGCATATTAAAGAGTTGTGTTGGACTATGGTGACGGTGTCTTATGGTTATAATAATTTTGGGTCTCGGGGTAGTTATTGGATTTGGATTTGGGATATAAGATATATATTTTTATTGAGGGTATAGAGATTTTTTTTTTTGGAAGCGGAATAGAGAAAATTTTGCTCAACTACATATGGGGTGTAAAAGACAACCTAGGATGATGAAAGGAAAAGCTTGAAAGGGACAAGAAGAGTATGAAGAGAGGGGAATTTAGAATCGAATCTTGGAGATTACCACACAAAATACTAGATTTTTTTTTTTTGGTTCCTCATTTTGGTTATCGGTTCAATTGTGGGATTAGAAGGAATTTCTGAACAAGAAGTTTCAGATGTTGGTAAAGCGCCACTATTTGTATTTGGTTGGTAAGTCATTACACTCTTGACTTTTCTAGTGGGTGAATAATTCTTTGATGTCGCTTTATTCGTATTTGGTTGGTAAGTCATTAATGGAAAATGTCTGTGCTCAAAAAAAAAAAAAAAAAAAAAAAGAAATGGTAAAGGTCTAGGACCAAGCAATATGAGATATAGGAAAAGTTACTTCCCACTTTCACGAGGAGAATAAAGTAACCTTTTGGTATTGTTTTCAAAATAGGTGAAAATGTTTTTATTTTAAAAAATAAGAATTTTTTAGAAATTATGTTGAAAATGTTTTTAAAATTTTTATCTCAAAAAACGTGTAAAAACATTTTTAAAAATTCTGAGAACAAAACCAAACGGGGCCTAAAGTTGTGGGTCTGATTGTTTTCTGCTTAAGTCTTGTCCTTATATGCTCTTAGTTGTGTTTTATGACATTCATATATCTCTTAAGTTTTGTTCTTTTAGTATGAATTGGTTGTCTGAACACAGGTAACACACAGATCGCCACCAAGAAATGACAAAATAGCAGCGCTAGTCAATCAAGCGGCTGTTCTTCAGAGGAAGTTTACCTATTGCAGCCCTTCTCTTGCAGCCCCTGACAACATTAAGTTTGCTTTCAAATCTGCACGAGAAGCTATTGTTTCTCAGATTAATTGGTCGGAAGAAGCTGGAAAGGGCAAGAGCTTGAAAGAAACTTGCGTAATTTGTTTTGAAGATATTGATGTTGCTCAGATGTTTTCGATTGATGGTTGTCTGCACAGATATTGCTTTTCTTGTATGAAAAAACATGTTGAAGCGAAGTTACACAATGGGCAGATTGCAAAGTGCCCTCACGATGGCTGTAACTCTGAGGTGCCCGTTGATAGTTGTGCAAAGTTTTTGCCACCTAACCTAGTGGAGATTATAGGGCAACGCATAAAAGAATCAGCTGTTCCTGTTACGCAGAAAGTTTATTGCCCGTATCCTAAATGCTCTGCCTTAATGTCAAAAGATGAGGTTTTGGAATATACCAAGGCCTCATTTGTCGGTGCTGAACAATCAGGGGCAAGGAAGTGCATGAAATGTTCAAAGTTCTTCTGTATCAATTGTAAGGTTCCTTGGCACTACACCATGATTTGCAGTGAATACAAGAGAGCTAATCCAAAAAGCCTTGGAGATGAACAAATGCTGAAGTCTCTTGCGACAAAGAAACTGTGGCGTCAATGTGCAAGGTGCAACCATATGGTGGAGCTTTTGGAAGGTTGCTACCACATCACTTGCAGGTGCTTTATTTTCCTTTCTCTTTAATCTTGATGTTGTTATCTTTTTGGTTGGCATGACAGCTTTCTTTTTGCAGATGCGGATATGAGTTTTGCTATACCTGTGGAGCTGAATGGAAGAATAAGAAAGCAACTTGTGCCTGTCCAATCTGGGATGAACGTAACATTATACGGGATATCCAGCAACGACAACAGCAACGTCCACCACAATTGCAACCGCAATTACAACTGGGACCTGGACGGCAACCCCAACCACAGCCGCAATTGCCACCGCTACCTGGACGCCAACTGAGACTTGAACCCCTGCAACTACAAGTAGAACAGCAAGTGCAACATCCTCCACCACGGCAGGAGCCACAACTGCAACATCAACCACAATTTCTACCCCAACTGCATGTGGCACTGCAACAGCAACATTTGCAACAGATGCAACAGCCACACTTGCAACAACTGCCACTACGACAACAGCAACAGCGACAAAAACGACAGTGATCATAACCAAAGAACCAAAAAAGAAAGGCTCATATCTACATATCTCACGTTCCTTTTTTTTCCTTCCCTTTTTCTTGTTTTAAATTTTTATCTATCTTGGATGCAGTGTTAACGTTTGGCCTATGCGTGCATGGTCTATTATCTTAAAACTCATAACTTCTCGGTTTTTTTTTTTTTTACTGGTTTTTTTTTTTCAATTTTGTAATGAATTGTTAATTTACTATGTTTTGTTGGTCTTCATGTCCATTACAAATATTGTCATCGTTTTAGCTACACGAATATTTATTGTCTTTGTAGAAGTTAATTGAAAAGGCTGTTATACATTTATTAAACATTGTGTCCCCTAGATGCCGATTTATTGCCCTTTTGTGGAAGATAATTCTACGGCTTTTGTGTGTGTGTCTTTCTTTTCCTCCTTTTTTAAAAATGTTGCAGTTTGTAGGATGCAATGTCATTTCTAAGATATTACTACCCTATAAATTGCTGTCATTTCTAAATTCTTAAAGTTAGTCCTCACCTTTTAAGTGGTCGTTTTTGTAGATGATAAATATTGTGGTTTATAAGGTTACTATGTTCGTAAGGTGTTATTCATTGTCGTTCGAAAGTTTCTATTAATGCGCTTTCAAATTTAGGTTTTTTCCCCTCTTTTTTTGGGTGCCGTTTGCAGGATAGATTGTCGTTAAGTGCTGTTGCTGTTGGTATATTGTCGTTTTCTAAGTGTGTTATTTGTAGGTTGTATCTCATCTTTGCAAAACTTGTATTTCTTTTAGGAGTTGCCGTCGTTTGTAAATGTTATTCTGGTCGCTTTAAAGTTCTGTAGTTTTTAAGGGCATTTGGAAGTTTTGTCGTTTATTAGTTTCTCAGCATTTATTGATTTTTTTTTTGTTTTGTTTTGTTTTTTCAATCTTGCGTAACAGTCCGTGTAAAAATATTTCGTAAAAATGAGACTCAATACGTTATTTTGCTGTGTATAGAAATATAAAATGGTATTTCAAATATTATGTTTATTATTTGAAAATGTTAGTCTATTGCTAAATCAAAAAATGTGCTGCGTCTAAATGCTCGTAAACTGTTTGGCAATGGCCATCACATCAATGGGTGGTCGGGTCCCTGGAGCCCCGGAGTTCAAGCCAAGGCCAAGAGGATCGCCTAAGTCGGGATATGTCTATGCGGGCGCCTAGGGGCGAGTGGAATTTTGCTAAACTTAGAGAGAGGTTTTCTCGGATGAGGATATCAGCCTCATTGGCTCGATGGATGTGACTGCTAATGGCAATGGGACTTTCTCCTCCAAGTCGGCGTGCCGCACTGCACTTCGTTAAATGAAGGGCCCTCCGCCTAGTACAATCTGCAGTGCTATCTAAAACAAGCTCTGAAGCAACCATATCCTGGATAGGCATAAACTCTTATGGTGGCAGGTGATTCCTATGCCCTCCCTACTCGGGAAAAATTGAATTCCATGTTCAGTCTAGGTTATACAGAATGCCCTTGGTGTAAGAATGATGTGGAATCTGGTCTTCATCTCTTCTTCCAATGTGATTTAACAAAGTGTATTTGTTTCGTCTTGTGGCAGAGCTATTGCCCCTTCTCAACTTTTGAAGTTTTTTTAGGCTTAAATATTTTTAAAATTTTAATTATATCCTTGTTTTACAAGAAAAATTATAACCATGCTCACACAAAAAAATTGAAATATATTATTATGTTGCAATTCAATAATCAAAGCATGTAACTATGTATGTATGCGGTAAATTCTATTGGTATTTTTTTCACATAGTACTCCACTGACAAAAAAGTCCGACTTCACCGCCCCCTGGAGTTTGAGAATTCAGAATATCCAGGCCTCCTCCTTGCGAATTGGCTCCGTTGGATCTGGAGTTTTAGTGGGGTGGCAGCGGTTGTAGGGACTTGCTGCTTTTTGCCTCCAATGTTATTGATCATACCAGTGAAGTGGTCCATGAGAGCCTACTCCTTAAAATCTATACTACCTTTCAAACCATAATATCCTCGTTCTCCTTCTCCAAGCCACTCTTTCTCGCCCCCCCGGCCCTCCTGCGGTGATGGCTTGGACCCCCCCGGATTAGTAGAAGTAGAATTCTGATGTGGCTATCAGTGGAGATCGTGGCTGTTATTGCTAGACATTGGGATAATTTTGCTGCTTTAATCCATGTGGAGCGTCGTGTTGTTCTCTCTCCGTCGATGGCGGAAGCAGCTGCTCTGGCGCTCGTTGTGTCTGTTGTTGTGGGCACTAGAATGAAGTATTTTACCTTTGAAAGTGATAATCTCCAAGTCATTGTGCTTGCAATGGCAGGCAGGGGGATGTCTGCTGGGATTTTTGAAGCTGCACTGAAGTCCATCCACAAGATTTCTAAATCATCTCTAGCCTCTTCTTTTTGTCATCTCTCTAGAAATTGTATAACATTGACGTTTGTTCTGTTCCTAGTGATGTTGCTGAAGACTCTTTGGAGTGGTTTCTGTAGTTTTGGGACCTCTCCCTCTTTTAAATGAATGACGTCTCTTAACAAAAAAATAAATAAATAAAATAAAATGAAAAGATTCATATTGACCAATAACAACTAAATGATAAGGTTTAGCATATATTACATTTGGTGATAATACTGCCTTTGATATAATGTGTTAAATTTTGTATTAAAAAAAATACTAATCTCGTTAAACATAAGGTTTGTTCACAAGTTTAAATTAGAGCCGATATTTTTAGCATTTTTCTTCTTGTAATATTATCAATATCTAAGATGTCAGTTGGAGGATATATTGTTGTCTTTTAAGCATTTTTGTTGCTTCCAAGGGAGCTTATTGCTTCGTAGGATGCTGTCATTTTTTTGATGTACTTTTGTCGTAAAAGAATAAGTGTTTGGAATCATCTTTCTAAAAGAGTTGTTGGTGAGCAATAAAAATATTACAATAAAATTCTCCATTAAACTCTAATATAAATTTCAAGATCTTATTGCAAGAGATTTACTAATAAATTAAATTTTGTGTTTGATGGGAAGCTTTTCTTAAAAACTAAAACTCTTTAGAAGACTATCCAAAATCCCTCAAAATAATTTTTGGATCCAAGAATTTGGAAACTCCTTACAAGAAGCCATGTCAAATAGATCCAATCGTCTTGTAGAGATGTTTTGTAAATTTATTGTGTTTCTGAAGGCGAATGTGGTCATTTTCTAAGAATTTATTTACTTAGTTTTATTCCTAGTACCTCCTATTTTAATCCATTAAAAAAATACCATGTTATTTGGATAATATTAAAATGGTAGGAAAGTCCTGTGTTGTTTTTGATAATATTAAAACGGTACTCCACCATTCCTCAGTCACTTTATTGGCATATGAAAGGTCCGTTTTCTTCCATATTCTTCTTTGGCACATACGAGACCAACTGGGTCGGGTGGGAGGCGCTTTCCTCGTCCTTCCCCAACAATCCAAAAACCAAAACCCAAAATCCAAAGCCCAAATTCATGTATTTGAAAAATACGGTTAAAATCACTGATTTGAACCAATTTTAGTTAAAAATACTTTAACATATAAAATCTTTTTATTGTAGTAATTTTTTTGTTGAGATTTTTGCACTATTTATTAGTTAGAACTAATTAGTTTTAACCGAAAGCTAAATACTTGACAACCACCAAAGTACGTTGAGACCTTTACTCTTCAGTGCAAACCCAAGTTTGTTGCTTCAGTAATAATCTAGACTAATCTCCCTTCTACAAAAAATTAGGGGTTGTTTTCTTTCCTACAATCTAGGCTGATCTTTTTTCTTTTTTTTTTTTTTTTCATTCCCTCGCATATTTCGAAGAAACTATAAATTAGATCCAAAATGTTACGAAAAAGTAAAATCTTTTATTAAATTTGACGACTACATATTTCTTGACGTGTATGAGAAATTGAGAACCCACCTATATATTTTGGACGCATAAGGCCATCATTGTACGAAATGATAGGAGAATTTATGACATGTATTTTGACAAACATTTACACACCATCCATGTTTGATATTGGGTCGGGGAAGGTTCCCGGCCCCCAACTTTGTGGTACATTAGGCAATATCTTACCTTTTTTTATCACACTATTATGTTTTATTGTTTTTTTTATTTATATAATTTCTTTTAGTCAAAAAATCTAAAATACCTTAAATACATGTTTGTTAACCTTAATCCTAAATACTTGCGATTAATTGTCTTTGTACTTTTTGAGGGTGGTGTGCTTTAAATCTTCTCGCATAAATGGTAAGATTAACAAATAATACCATATAAGTGGTATTTCTTAAATTTAACAAATAATACCATATAAGTGATATTTCTCAAATTGGCCCCCGACTTCGAGGTTAATACTTGCCCGCTATAGCCACCTCGTCCACTTTTTAGCAACCCCATTCGTAGTGGATACTTGTGCCCATAGGTTACAATGCCAACCTCACCTGTGTTATGTGAGCTAATAGTTTTTAAAGTGTTTGCAAATGTAGTTAGAACTACAAGTTGCAACCAAAACACTGTAGCATGAAAAAGTTTTATATTGTGACATGTAAAAGTTTTACTTTGCAGCATTTAGAATATATGAATTCCAACTAAGTTATCAAATAAAACCATATCCGGGCTCCTCTTAATGATTCGAAATATGAAATGTGGGATCGCCATCAATCGATGTGGAAAACAAGCTTCTGGGAAGAAAATAAAATATTTGGAAAAACTAGCTTGTGTTCTCAAAAACCGTTGGATAATAATTTCCCTAAAGTTGCATTAAAACCAACCCTCTTTTTCTATAGGATTGTTTCTCCAATAGGAAACACAAAGATAGTGATGAATGAAAGCTTTGTAGATGTCTGAAAAGTGAGTTAAAACTGAAAGTTAAAATTAAAAAGATTTTAACAGTGTGAGTTTTATATTGTAGCATAATTTTATTTTATATTGTAACATTTAAAAATTTTATATTATTTGATTTAAAATTAATAAGTGAAAATTGAATTTATCAAACAACATATTAGTGGAAAAAAATAATAGAATTTTATTGCGAGTGGAATTTAGGTTCCTAAATCTGTTGCACCGGTGAGGTGACATTGCAAACCCCAGAAGACAAATACTCTCAAAATCTTCTCATCCGTGTAGTGCTAATTAAGTGTGTCAATATCAATTATTATAAAGATGGAAATGTGTCGCTTTCAGTTTAATTAGTCATGGACTCAGGGTCCAGAGATGTCTGCAGCATTTGAAATGTTTTAATTAAAAATAATAATAATAATAATAATAATAATGGTGAATGAGGCAGTCCTGTTAGCTCTCTCTCTCTTGCCTTGTCTTTTATTTGTTTGGAACTGTGGATCAGCTCTGGTCTGCAGCGAATTTCTTCCACAATGTTCTTGAATAGATGCTCGTTTGGCCTTTTTTTCACTTTGATCCACACACGTATTTATTGTAAACTTCTTTTCAAAGTTAAAATCATTATTATATTATCCGCACGCTTTTGGAAAGTTACTGCAAAAACAAACACAGGATCACCCAATTAAAAAGCTAATTTATCCTTTGCTTGAAGTGTGTTGGCAAAACAAATTGTGGAGATGACATACAACCTATACACCATGTCACCTTGTCACCATTCCCTCCTCTTTTCAGCTTAATTGGCATGTTTGCACAGAAAGATGCTTAGACTCGATGATCTCACGTGACATATTATGAGACTTACCTTTAATTAGTGTATAGTGTTGAAATAAAACGATGACCTATCATCATTATGCTTTGATGTTGTTAGTTTGGATTTTTTTTTTTTTTTTTTTGGGGCTCATTTTGGTTCCCATGTGATTCAAGTGAGTTAAAGAAACATAAGTTGATGCGATGCCGAATTGATGTATTATTGCAATTTTATGAGTTGGAAAATTACTTGGGTGTGTTCTTACACCCTGAGGTTCTGCGGCTATTATAGTGGAGTAGGACCACTTATAAATCATTAATTGCCACTACACCATACTATTTGTGCTGTATAATTTTTAGGATCATGTACTGGATTTTGGGAATCTTCTCAAGGATTCTTTTTCCTTTATTTTTTTCCCCTTGAGAGAATCGTAACTTTAGCTTTTATGATTCTCTCCCTTGTTTGGTTGGTAAAATCTAATTGACGAGATAAGGTGTTTAACAAGCATAGTTAGAATAACTTTTTTTATTTAAAACATTGTAGCATGTGAGAACTTTACACTGTAGTAATTTTTTATTTTTACAATAATATATGAGAGCTTTACACTATTTTTTAATTAAAAAATTAATTCTAACCATACTTGTCAAACACTGATTCAGGTACTTTCACTAGTGCTTAAGCCAGCGCCTAGTTATGCCCATGTCGTAGCTTCTGCAGCTACAAAAAACCTTTAGACCACGGCTATGGAAAAGGATCTTTTTATTGTCCATACCTTGCCGTTGCTTCTGCTGGATCAATGGGATCCCAATCTCGATGTCCTAGGTGAAGCTATTTTTTCTCTTTCACTAGACCAAACCCACAAACTTTCACCCAACCTTTAGTCGTGCAATAAGTCTTAGAGAGACGATTTCTCTTTATTTTGTTTTACTACTTGTGGTAAGGTATATTATGATTTTAGTTGTGATTGTTTCATTTGCAATAATTTTTTTTCCCGCCAATATTGGCTACTCAAGTCTATCCGTTGAGAGTTTGCTTCTTGTGATGTTGTGTGTATCACTGCATCCGTAGTGTGGTTGATGACAGTGACGAAGCAAAGGGGGCTTAAGTTAAATAAAAATCTTAAATTGAATTAATAATGTAATAAATACTTAAAATCTTATAAATTTTTTTTCTTAATTTTTTTTTATTTTTCTTTTTCTTTTTTGCTTTTTCGTTTAAATATCTTAACTTAAGTAGATTATATGATCTTTTTTATTTAGATTTTGTTTTTGAAATTATGTATACAAAAAAATGAAATTTTTAAAGTGTTTGCATACAATTTAAAATTATAAAAAATTAGGTGGGTGAAATTACACAAAAAGGAAGGAAATTTTAAATTTTACAAATTAATAATATGATCATTGTTTACATTTAAAGAAATTTAGGGGCTAAATGATTAAAGAGAGAGAGAGAGAGAGAGAGAGAGAGAGAGAGAGAGAGAAATAGTATAAATTATATAAAATTAAAAAGTGTACGTAATGAGGGGGCTTGGGCCACGGGCTTGAACCCCACAAGAGAGCCCCCTTCGTCATTGGGGGTGACCGTTCTACCATAATGTACGACTCTTAATCAATTGAATATTTTTATCAATTGTGGAAGTTTGTCAAATGAGTTATATGTAAGCCCTTCCTCGATGCGTCGAGCTACCTCCCCTTTCTAGACCCTTGACGTATGTTATATACCTTTAGTATAGTTAGATTGTACTAATAGAATGGATCATGTTAGAGAATGTGTCCAGTATTACAGGGTCATTCACATTATAAGGCTGTTTAATAGTTATGGTTCAGACTATTTTTTAATATAATAGTATAAAACTCTCATATAATACAGTAACAATAAAAAAATCGTTACAATGTAAAACTGTCACATGCTATAATAAATACAGTTCTACAAATGGTTCTAACCACCCCACCAAACACCCTCTATTTTTCTTTTATTGGAATGAAATCTCTTTTTTCAAGGAAAAAAAAAACTAGCAATAACTCTACACAGACAACAATTTTTTTCAAACCCATATTCGTATCTCTGGCTTGTTCCCCACTCCTTAAAAAAAATAAAAAAGAGTAAATCAGTTCTAACTAAAATTTTTAGTTGCTGCAATGTAAAGCCCTTATATGTTACAGTAATTAGAAAAAAAGTAAATTACAACGTAAAATTCTTGTATACTATAGTTTTCTGTTTAAATGTTTTAATTCTAACCACGTTTTCTAAACCTAACAGGTAAATAGGGTAGGTGAGGAAGAAAGGATTTCTTTTTGGGTTGGAATGTTGATTCCATTATAGTCTAAAATGGTCCAGAGCTACAACAACATAAAAAAGCCAATGGTTTGCTTCCTTAAGCTTCAATATGCCATTAAAAAAATCGAAATTATGCATGGACAATGCTAGCAAAGATTCCATTAAATCTCAACCAATTATCACTTGACAACGTCAAACTATATTATTAATTATACACTCCTTTCATCGCCTATTATAATGTCGAGTTTATCATAATACAGTTAATAATAAAGAAAATTTTGTCGGCGTTATTATTTGGTCATCTTTCGTTATCAGTTGACGCGTACAATGTGTTATAATTTTGGGGTTCATTGTAATGGTCATGCGAGGTGACAAATTGTGTCCCCTGAATGACACCTAAATAATTGTACGCTTTACATGACAAATTATTTAATTCAAGTTTTTTTTCCCCTCTTTTACTACGAAGAGTCATCAGTCATATGTCTCCTTAAAAAAATAAATAAAAATAAATAAAAAAACACATCTGAAGAAGTCTTTTTCTACCGTGTGATGTAAAAAAAAATTACTTACCGACGAAGCAATAAAAGAAAAAGAGAGATTGGTACCGTGTGAGGTAAAAACAATTACATACCGTGAAGCTACAAAAGAAAAAGAGAGATTGATACCGTACTTACCGATGAAGCTTTATTTTAGCGGTAACAGCCGCACAAATTTGTCAAGTTTATATATATATTTTTTGTTTTGGTGCGATTTTAATTATTGTTTTTAAAATAATATGACATATTTGACTATAATTATCGGACTTAAACTATTTTTCTAATTTTTTGTATTTTAAACTGTGTCCAACTAATTAAATTGTGATACTTTATTTAATAAAAAATATGTAAAAGTCAATTGAACATTATTTCAAACTTTTTAAATGACATGTATAATATGATTGGTTGCGCATCATTTGAGATACCATAATTAGACAAAAGATTTGAATTCATAATTGCCCTATACAAAATAAGAGAACCACAACTATATTAGTTATAAACATTACTATATATATCTTTGCTAATCACTTCAATATTTATTTGGGTTAATTTTACTAATGGCCCTTAAGGTTTATCTCTTGTCCTGTTTTAGTTCCTCACTTTTGAAAAGTCCCATTTTGATCCCTAACCTACTACTCTGTCCCAATTCCATTAGTTAACCATTAAATTGGATTAAAAAAACCATATGCCGTTCATGTGATAAGCAATTAAATTAAAAAAATTTGAGGTAAATGCTCTTGGGATTAAAATTGAAAAGAATGTAAAGTTTAAGGACCAAAAAAGTTTAGGAACCAAAGTTGAAAAACATATAAAGTGACCATTTATATTAGTGCAATTGCTTAAATATGTCAAAATAGCAAAAAAGGTTAATGTTGAATACATGACAATGAATTAACAACAAAAAATAAAATATTAACTCGTGTTTTATGTTCATATTAGCTTATGTTTTCGAAACAAACATTGCAAAACAAATTTCAAATTGGATGAAGTTTATCTGTTATGAGTTTTGGTCCTTAAATTTAAGATATTTTTTAGATTTGATCCCTAAACTTCACCTTTTTTAATTTTAACCCCGAGGACATTTACCTCAAATTTTATTAATTAAATTGTCATCATATGAATAGCACATGGTTTTTTTCATCTAAAACTTAACAATCAATTACAGAAGAATCAAAATTAAAACAAAATAATAAATTATGGTTTAAAATAGGACTTTTTAAAATCAAATGGCTAAAATAAGAAAAGAGCTAAATCTCAGTCAAACCCTATTTGTTTTAGTGACTCAAATGTTCCATCAGTATTCACTCTACATCTATAATTATATAAAAAAAGCAGATAAGCATACATACAAAAGCTAGTGCTTCAACAGGCTTGCCCGTTTGCTGCCACCTGTTTTTTCTGCCACGTGTAGTTCTTTAACTTTTTTTTTTCTTTTCTTTTGCTTTTTTTTTTTTTTTTTTTTTTGCTCATGTGCAACCATGCTTGTTCTCCTCTTTGCCAGGGCCACGAGTCCCAGTTGCTTGTCCCTAAGTGAGCCATGTCTGGGTTTTTTTTTTTTTTTTGTAAATTTAAAATAAATTATAAAATTGTCATTTCTTACTCTATATCAACTTCTTAGGACAGTCAGCACCACCCGAAAAAAATGTCTATTATATATATATATATTTTGAAGGTAGCAAAAAAATGTGAAAGAATGCATAATAATTATTAATATTTTTTGACGTTTAAAATTTTAAAAATATACGGATTAATAATTCAGTCTTTTGGCTGGTAGATGTCATCTACAATAGAATTAATTTTACTGTTATCTTTTATCTATCTCTATTTCTTTTATTGCATTTCCATGAAAAGAAGAAAAAAAAAAAACCTTATCAAGTATTATAAAAAGGGGCCAAATTATTGAAGCATAGACATATCAATACAAAGTATACATTATATAAATTCAAATATATAGATTAAATTTAAAAAAAGATTGAAACAATGGTCATCCACCCTTACCTTCAAATATATGTGTATATATGTGTATGGGTGTGGTTTTAATAGTTACGTAACTGTTGTAACGAAATGGATTGCTGACCCAAAAAAAGATGATAATTAATGAGGTTGATATCTTTTCATGTCACATTATCAATTATTATTAAATCATACCATTATTAAAAATATAACCATTAGAAATGAAGCCATTGAAAACAAGTCTATATATAGATATAGTCATCTACCCAATTCTGACATTTCATTCTATACTTTGTAGGCTAAACTCATTACAATATCTCAATATATATATATAAATAAATAAATAAATAAATATATATATATATATATATATATAGTGTTTGGCTCTTTTTTTTTGCCATGTTAAATATCGAATTTAAAAAAATATTGTTACGTGTTGGCTTGAAAAACATAACTTATTAATGTGATAATCTTTTAAATACTTATCAATAAATTAATATTAGAGCTGGTGTTTATAATATTTTTCTATTTAATTATTACAAATTAGATTCAAGATAAATTTGTTTTGCCACAAGTTGCTCCTTTCAACAATATGTTCTAGATATCATTGTTAAAATACAAAGATTAGTTTTTCTTAAGAAACAACCAAGATCATATTCTAAGCGAGTTATCAAGGTATTATAAATAGTTTTTAATTCGGTGAAAATAAAGATTCTACAATAAGAAGGCGTTCTATTTGATAAAAATAGACGTTCTAAAATAAGTATAATATATATTTTATTTTTTATTGGTCGTTCGAGAGATATATGAAAATGATAATGAATAGTATTATATTAGTTCAATGTTTTGGTAAAATATATACTTACTTTTCTGTGTGATTCTAATTAACATGAAATTAAACTATGAGAAAACTCAAAGTAAACCTAATTTCCTTTCAGGAAACTTAATTTAGCAAATTAATTACTTGAATATTTAAAGATCTCTAATAGCTTAAAAGTGCTATTTATTTTTTTTATATTATAAATATTTTCTCTATCTTTTAACATTATGTTATAATAAAAAGCTACTGCCACTACTAACTTTATGGAAAAAAAACAAAACATTGTTTAATTTCTTATCATTTATTAGTATGTCAATTTAACGTTGTTCAATTTGTCATGTTTGTTGAAACAAGAAACTCATGTATGACAAAAAATATACTTGCCAAATGCATATTTCTTATCTAAAAATAACTAAACTACACTAATTATTGTGAAATTTATGACCAAGGAGCATATGACGTAACATACAGCAAGAACACGTGCTTTTGCACGTGCCACTTTTCACTAGTATAAAACAGAAGGAACAAAATTATTCACAAACAATGAAAAGAAAAAAATTTAAAAATATCTTTTAAAGAAATAATAATAATAATAATTGATGACGTGGCAGCCTGAGCGCACGCTGAACGAAGAGGAGAGCCACGCAGAGGTAGAGAATCCAAGCAACGAAACCGCAAGGTGGTGGAGGCGGCCGTTATGGCCCCCACCTCCAACAACTAACCGCCACCCTGCTAAACCTGTAGGCGGACACGTGGATAGATCCTCGCCGTTCATTTGCTACTCACTCCACTGCGGTCCATTCCAGCAACCGAAACGCCAAATGAATCTTGATCCTAAAACATAACAAAATAATAACGTAGAGGCGTTTTCAATCTTGGTTGCCCAATTTGGGTTGTTAAGAATGTGATTGTCTATTCATCCGTTGGTTTTTTACCCTCCGTTTGACATAATGATAGTAACTATAATTTTCACCACAAATTTAGTTATAAACAGTGTAAAACTCTCACATACTATAATTATAATAAAAAAAATTACTACAATGTAAAGCTCTCACATACTACATTAAAAGTGGTTCTAACCACTAATTCCCACCACCCTTCTAAACACTCACTTAATTAGTAAGAGAAAATTCTGGTCAACTTAATTTGGTATTATCCAACCATTATAATGTGACGAGTCAATTGCTGGGCCTGGGTGACAAATTTGCGAGAGAACCTTTATTTTCTTTTCTTTTTTTTAGAGAACATATAATTTAGTAGTCAAATTTGAGTAAGTAATTTGAAAGTCACATTTTAAAGGCAACATCACATTCTTTTTGGTGAGGCCTAAAAGACAATTGAAAAAAATTAAATCTGTTACATTATTATGGATGGCAAAAAAGGGGAAAAAAAATTGCGTCGCTATTTATGTTTTTTTTTTTTCACCTCAAACATAAATGCTAGACTGGAATACGTTATTAGCTAACATTTTACCGTGAGGATTGATGATATTAGATTCTTACCTACCAAAAAAAAAAAAAAAAAAGACTCGGATGCAAAAAAGCTTTTAGTATACCCCTTCTGCAACCATCGTTTCAAGGCCCCCTTTATGATTTTTTACGATTGTACTTATTTCATTGAAATAGCAAAGGTTAGATGTTTGATATGCATGAAATTGAATCGCGTATCGCATATTAATATCGTTTTCCTTTCACTTGTGATGAGCAATATTTAGAATAGTTTGTGCTTTTTATTTTTAATTAGCAAAAAAAGATAAGTATAGATCAAAGTCTTTTTAATTGGTGTTTTTAAATACTAAAAAAAAATAAGTATACATTAAGTCTTTTTAATTGGTGTTTTTAAATAGTAAAAAAAAGATAAGTATAGATCAAAGACTTTTTAATTGGTGTTTGGATAATGCATAAAAAGATATTTTTTAATTTTATAAAAGCTTTTCAACATTTTTAGCTAAATAACTCAAAAGCTATCATTGTATAAAAAAATATAATTCAAGAATATGAATGAAAATTTTAATTTATTGTTCTTAAATAAAAAATAAAAAAAAATAGAAATAAAAGCAGTTTTTTCATAAGCACCTACGGCTTGCATTCTCTTACGAGTGCTCATAAGTTGAAAGCATTTTAAAAAAAGTCATTCAAACATTCAGTTTAGTCTAAAAAGAACTAATTACAAAAATTTTCCATAAATTATATCATTTGTAACACTTTACCTTTTGAACTTCAAAATATAATATCTGTTCTTCCTAAGTATGAAACGTTAAAAAAATGATCATTTTGTGAAATTTAATGGCAAATTGACTAACAATTTTAAGGTTATGGGTGTTTTGGTAATCCTAATTATAAAAATAACTAAAAAAATTAAAAACTATTATAAAAATAGTTATTATTGATGATTAAAAATAAGAAAAAAAATAAATTAGAACTATTATACCATTGGAATCTATCTTTTTTGATATACCAAAATTGTCTTCAAATTTTATCATTTTTTTACATCCAAAAATATTTTGAAATTTTAAAAATGATATATATTAGTGAAATGAAAAAGGATAACAAATATATTCAATATAACAAAAATATAACACAAAATTTTCAATGAGAAAAATTATAGTATTAATGAAATTTTTTATATATTTTTTAAGTTTTTATTGGTATTTATACCATTTAAAATTTTAAAATATTTTTAAGTATGAAAAAGTTAATAAAATTTTAAAGAAAATTTCAGCATATCAAGAAAAAGAGGAATCCAAATAGTGATATATTTTATAATTATTTTTTTTAGTTTTTAATTATCAATGAGGACTATTTTTTATTATAGTTTTATTTTTTTAGTTATTTTTATAACTGAGATTAATGAAATACCCTTAATTTTAAAATGCTTTGTCAATTTGCTATTAAAAGTTTAACAAAAAAACAAAAAGGATTGTTTTTGTTAACAGTTCATATTTCAGGGAAACGGATGCTACGTCGTAAGGTTGAGGACAAAGTATTACAAAGACTATAATTCAAGATATTTTTGTAGTTAATCATTCTAAAAATGATGCTTTATAAAGACATGCACTCCTAAAGCTCAATTCTTTGCCGTTAAATTATAGTTAAATTATGCATCACATTATGTCAATTTTACACACCCCTTTTATTTGTAATTTTGACCAGATCAAAATTATACTCCACTACAAAACTAGAGTCTGCTTGGTTTTTTCGTTTAAAATGTGTGGTTTGAACTTTTTTTATTTAAAATATATGGTTTGAAAAATGAGTTTAACACATTAAAAACAAGAAGGTTGTTTTAAATTTGAGACATTTTGTAGCTGAAATTATCAAATCAAGGGTCATTTACTTCTCTTTTCCAATCCTTATGCTCCGTTTGGTGAGAAGGGAAAAAAATAGAAAGGAAGAAAAAACTATAAAAGGAAGAAAACTATAGGGAATGAAAAGATTTTGATTTTGCCTTTACTTGTTTGGTATGTTTAGGTGAAAATAAAATGATTTTATTTTTTTTGTTTAGTATTGTCAGAAAAACCAAAGAATGAAAAAACTACAATTAATACAATTACTATTTTGTGCAAATATTATTTAGTTATTTCCTTAATTTGGTGCCCAAATTTTTTTGTTAGAATTTTGATAGAAAGGAAGGACAAATTAGTAACTTCACTTTCTTTGTATTGTTATCAAATTTTTCCTCACAAAATTCATCTATATTTGACGAGATTAATTTTGATAGGACCCACATGTCATTTTTTTTACCTATTTTTCATTTCTATTTTATTTTTTTTTCTATCAAACAACCTATTATATTAATTTCTATCCCAAAATCTTTAGAATGTTTTCTTTTCCTTTATTTTTTCCTCAAACTAATCGGAGCATTGGTTCATGAAAAATTTTGGCTTGAATTATCCGAAGTATTGAACCAAACGGTCCGAAAGAAATCACAGACAAATTAAGCCCAACGACAGGAACGGTTAGAGAATGCATTATCGAATCCGAATGTCCACGTTGCCAGCCATTAAAAAACGCCAAATTCCAAAAGTCCAAACCCAACGAAAACGGCATCCACTTTCCACCATTTCTCTCCCACCCACCTTTCCTTGTCACCTTTTTCTTCTTTTTCTTTTTGGCTCTAAAACCCCTTTTTTTCCTCATTTAACATAACTAACACTTTCCTTTCCCATTTCCCAAATTTCTCTCTTCTCTTCTCTTCTCTTCCCTTCTACTCTCACCTCACCCACCAAGCAAACAAAGCCAAACAAAACAGGAAACCCAAAAAAAGGGGCCTTTTTCAGTTTTTTCTCCTTCCCTAACTCACTCACATGCTCTCCCATTATCCCTCCCTTTCCTAAAACAAACCAATCCCCCAAAAAACGACACCATTTTTCATGTCGGACTCCGATTCTTCCAACCCCGATACGACAACTACCGTGCTCCCTAAACCATGGACCACCGCCCCCGACGACTACGAAAACGACAATCTCTTGCGCGGCGGCGTTTCCAGCGAAGCCAATGCGGTGGCTGGGTCGGAGACCTTGAAGGACCACGCGAGGGAGTTCCTCATCGCGGTCGCCGAGATGAGCGTGGCGTTCGGGAAAGGTTGCAGGGACATTGTGAGGCAGAGCTTGGCGAACCGAGATTCGTTCTTGGCGAGGAAGTTCGGGAAGGATTCGTATCTCAGGAGGAGGATCCGAGGGGCTTGTGACAAGGTCTGTGGGAGACTGAGGTTCGTCAATGACTACTTGCCGGAGGATAAGGACCCCGTCCACTCCTGGTCCGTGATCTTGTTCGTTGCTTTTCTTGCCTTTGCAGGTGAGTAAAATCTTGCTTGGTTGCTCAGAAAATGTGATTTCGTGGTAGTACTTGTGAGTGGATAGTCTGGTCGAGAGAATGACGGACAGTGTGTGTGACAGAGAGAGAGAAAGAGGAATCTTGGTTTGAGGAAACAGAGGATGATTTTGTCAGTGGACTTTTTTCTTTTTTCTTTATTCTCTTTCCTCTACTCTCTCGGAAACCAAACAATATCTGGAATTTCAGGATTTTTGTATTTACTTTGTTTTTTATTGCTAGTTCCTGATTAGCTTTGTGGATTTAATTCTCTTATATCAGTCACATACTCTATATCATACTCTATATATCCTATGAATTTCTCTCATTTTTGTTCGGACACAAAAAGGGGCAAAAAATTTAAGTTGATTAAAATTTCTTACTAATTGGAGAATGCTCAAACTGTCATAGACTTACACGTGAAAGGTTTTAAAAGAGGATAGCTTCATTCCCATCATTAGATTTCCAAAATCCCAAAGCAATTCCTCATATCGGTTTCCAATTTCTGAATTTTCAGTGTAATTCTTCAAATATGTGGTTTCTTTACTATCTTCAGTATATTACCATGTTTAGTTTTCTAACTCTTTTTCTTGTGCTCTTTTGGATTGTAGTGTATGGTTGTATAATTATTCACTTATCACTTTGATTCTTTCTAAGATTGCTGTTAAACATTACTGACTTGCCAATAATTTGCAGTTTTGAAAGTAACAATGGAACATTCTCCTCCTTCCGAGGTGGTTCCAGCCCCGGAGATTAAGAAAGTGTACATACATCCTCCTAGTGCTAATCGCATAATGCTTCCTGACGGTAGACACATGGCATATAAGGAGCAAGGCGTTACAGCTGATAGAGCCAGATTTTCGGTGATTGCTCCACATGCATTTCTTTCCTCACGGCTTTCAGGTTTTATGATTTGATTATTCAAAGTATGCACTCATTGTGTTCTGCTATATGCTTTACATAAAATTATTGATTTCTTACTTTTGGTATCATTTATTCTTTTAATTAGGATTACCGGGGCTTAAGGCATCGCCACTCGAAGAGTTTGGCGTTCGCTTGTTGACGTATGATCTTCCTGGCTTTGGAGAGAGTGATCCGCATCCTGAAAGAAGCCTTGAATCATCAGCAATGGATATGTCACTCTTTGCAAATGCTGTTGGAGTTAAAGGCAAGTTCTGGGTTATGGGATACTCAAGCGGAAGCATTCATGCTTGGGCAGCGCTTAGATACATTCCCGATCAACTCGCCGGTATTGATCTCTCCTCTACGTGCAGGACCCTTTTAAGCCTTGTTTTCATGCATAGCTGCAATAGGTCAGCTTAGCAACATAGAGTGATTTCCTTCTCATAAGATTGGAATTTAATTAACTTTTTGGACAATACATTAGCATTATATCCTTTTGGAAGGATTAGGTCCTGATAAATCATTTACATTGACCTCTAACTTGCAGGTGCAGCGATGTTTGCTCCAATGGTAAATCCGTATGATCCAATCATGTCTAGGGAAGAGAGACGTAGAACCTGGGAAAAGTGGTCCCGAAGAAAGAAGTTTTTGTACTTTCTAGCTCGGAGATTTCCTCAATTTCTTGCTTATTTCTACCATCGGAGCTTTTTATCAGGAAAACATGATCAGATTGACAAGTTGCTTGCCTTGTCTCTGGGAAAGAGGGTGAGGCATTGAAGATATATGTGGAAGCCATGTTTCATATTGATTCTGACTCAAAAGTTGGCTGCTTCCATTTCGTAGTGTTTTTACTTTTGGATTCTATCGAATTGCAACAACGAGATTTCTAACTATCCCTCTGAATCCTGCTGACTTTTTTTCTGACCTTTTTCAGGACAGAGCTTTAATAGAGGATCCAATCCACGAAGAATTCTGGCAAAGGGATGTGGAAGAATCAGTCAGGCAGGGCAATGTAGAACCCTTTATTGAGGAAGCTATAATGCAGGTGTCAAATTGGGGATTCAGCCTTGCGGAACTTAAATTGCACAAGAAAAGGAGAGAAAAAGGCATGCTTAATTGGCTCAAGTCAATGATCAGTGAACCTCCAGAGGAGTATACAGGCTTTCTAGGTCCAATACACATATGGCAGGTTAGAGTAAGCTGCATTACTTTTTTTTTTAGCCTTCTGCATATTGTTATTACTGTACAGTAAGTAAAAAACTTTGCTGGTACGCTACTAATACTTTACCAAGGGCAGAAGGCTTGTTTTGGATAGAATAGATAACCAAAATTTTGAAAAGGAATTGTTCTTCCGTTGTTTACTCCTTTTTTTTAGGGACGTTGTGACTATGGAAAAAGGTAAAGAGCAACTGGCTGAGGTGTATACTTAAGAACAATATGCCTGCATTATAACTTGTAGAATCACAAAATTATTGGACTAGATAATTGATAGCCAAATCACTGAAATTCATCTCAAAGCCAGAAAATGTCTTCACTAAAATTAAGCAGAGCTCGGGACTTTTTATATAGAGCTCAGGAGCAGTTTCAATTTTTCTACCGACTTAACAGATTCATAATTTGTTTAATTTTGATTTTTACTCCCCATTCTCAACAGGGGATGGATGACAGAGTTGTTCCACCAGCAATGACTGACTTTGTGCACCGGATTATACCGGGAGCCGCTGTACACAAACTCCCATACGAGGGGCATTTTACCTATGTCTACTTTTGTGATGAATGCCATAGACAGATTTTCACTACACTTTTCGGAATCCCACAAGGCCCTTTGGACAACACAGTTGAAGAAATAACACAAAGTCCTCTGGAAGGTGATTCCGCTCAGAAGGATGAGTTACGTTGACTCCGCCGCAGGTTGAGATATGATTTTTTTGTTCTTGTTACTCGAGGAAGGTACGGTATAAATACCATAGCTGGTTCATCTACTCAATGAGCAGTTAAAAAAAATTAATACGACACGTTAATTCCTTTTGTTTTCAGCTTTTGGGCTGTTGTAGAAGTCAAGCTTTATCATTTTACAGTAGTCATGCGGAGGAATTGGCAATAACAAATATTATACAACAAAAGTCAAGTAGTTGGATTTTCAAATTGTGAATCTGAGAGCATGCGCATACTTTTCAACTTGGATGCTTCCTTTTTTTCCTGCCAATTTTCCTCATGGGCCATTGCTAAACTACTGTAGTTTCTTGGGAAAACAACTTTTTTCTCACGTAAAAAGTCTTCTAGACTTCTGGTTAAAGGCAATAGAGTAAAAAAGTTTTCTATACGAGAATAAATATTTTTTAAGATAAAATGTGTAATGAGTATTTATTGTTAAACATCTTTGTCTTTGAGAGTAATTTTATTAATAGATGATGTAATAATAAATAAATTTTATTAAATTAAGAGGTGTAAAAAGTAGAATAAAGGACGTAGACTTACTGTTAAACAACGCGTAAAGCTACAGGCAATTCTGATGGTATAAATGACATGCTGTTTGTATCATGCGACAGAAACAATTGAAATTTTAAACGGCATGTTGTTTCGTTCATAACAGTAGCAAGCTTAAAGTACGGACGACATCAAATTAGGAATACAAACGACACTTAAAATGTACAAACAGCATCAAAATAGGCAAACGAACGACGTCGTCTAACTTGGGTTGTCGTAAGAATAAACGACAACTAAAATATTGAACGCAAGCCAAGATGCCGCATGAAAAAAAAAAAAAAGAAAAAAAAAAGTGGACTAGATATGTGTATCGTTCACAAACACATACTCGCTATCAGTTTTTTTTTTCCTTTTCTTTTCTTTTCTTTTGAGTTGGTTGAATGAACAACTCGAGTGCATTTTTTTTTCTCTCAATTTCTCAACTTATTATCCTATACAAACTTTTTAGTATTTTAAAATAACGTCTTAATAAGAAAAAACATGTCAATTACTAAAAGACCATTTTGGCTGAGGAAATTCTTTGTACTGAGAGTACTCATAGTGGTAAAGCCTCCCCTTAAACACCATAGTTGACGTACTGGTTGATGGTGAATAACTCTAAATTTCTTAGATTTTACTTTAGAGAGGTTGTAGTGGAAAAATAATGAGAATTAAATGCATGTCATTTCTTTTTGTAAACTTATGCGGCAGTTGAAAGGACATACTTCTCACATTCAAGATAAAATCACTTTAGTAGAGTGTATGATAAAATCAGTTCTAATCAAAATTTTTGATTATTTTAGTGTAAAGCTTTCAAATGTTAAAATGATAATAAAAAAATAAGTTATAGTGTAAATATCTTATATGCTATAGTTTTCAGTTAAAAAGTTTCAATTCTAATCATACTTTTCAAACACCTTTTTAATGTTTGAGACCTAAAAATTTTGAATAGAACAAGCTAAAATCTGTTATTTGTTAAAATAATCTACCTTACGTCTTGCTTTAAAGTTAGAAATGTTAATTGACGTGTTTATATTTTTAGATTATTTTCAATGTAAATGTCAATGTTTATATTATATTTGTCACTAAAAAAGTATAAAAATAATATATTTGATGTGTTATTTTATTTTATGTTTTAATACATAATGCTATTTGAAACGTAATATTTGCATTTTGTCATGATTATTAAATCAAACTTATAGAGGCACTTTAACATTAAATAAATGAAAAAGTTGTAATTATTAAAACAAAAAAGTCAATCTAATAACTAATAAAAATCAAATATTAAACTTACTATATGCTAAATTTGGTGACAATAACCACTAAGCATATAACAAATTTAACATTAAAAAACATATCGCATCAAGGAGGGTTTTTTTTTTTGTAACATCCAAAAATAAAATTTGCTATTGATATACAATTTAGAATTGTATTAGAGATACTCTTACATATGTATCACCTAAACTAACCTGGCACCATAAGTCTCCATAAATAAATGTTGCTGAATTGAAGTTTTACCTTGAAATTAAGCTAGCCTTGTATATACTACATCTGGCTGATTCGTTTTGTCCTAGGTATGGTAAGATGAGCTACGAGCGATGGCTTTGATTGACATAAGACTCCGAAAGTGTGAAATTTCTCGACATGATGCGTCTGGTCTAAACGTGTTATACACATGGAAATTTTAGTCCAAACTTGAAACTTGGGTACATACCGAAGTGAATTGAGTTCGTCTCAATCCCTCATCCATGGATTTCGGAAATGAACATCATAACCATATCCCTGAAAATCGGTGTCTATCTTGAAAATTGTGTTTATATCGAATCAATACGGGAGACATTTATAGAACACTTTAATTTTAGCTTTTAGAACATTAATTTTGAGCAACGCCTATTGGTACAAATCAAGAACCAATTACATTAGTACCAACTTAATTTTTTTTTTTTAAAAGCAATTTAACTTTATTTGATCTAAGATTACGTGGAGTAGTCATATATAAAGTGTTTGCCTATTGGTACAAATCAAGAACCAACTATATTAATACGAACTTTAATTATTTTTTAAGGCCATTTAACTTTATTTGTATTAAGGTTACGTGGAGTAGTCATATATAAAGTATTTTAAAACATTAGTTTAAACCAAATGGTTAAAAATAATCTAGCATAAGAAATATTTATATTAACAAATAACTCATTAATAGATAACACGGGAAAACTCCCAAACAACCGAAGCCCCAATACTAATACATGACATAGTTTACTATGTCTCTATTAAATTCTGCTATTTTCTACTATTTGTGGAAAAAAAAAAAAAACAATTGTAACTGAAAAACAAGGCACGTGCAAGGCACAAAAAGGTGCAAAAAATATTTGGGCCGGAAAGTAGTGGGTAGTTGGGTTAAATCCAGTCCAATATTTAAACTTGTGTTAGGTAATGGTTCCACCGGTTCGCACCACAAACTCAATTATAAACAATAAAATGCTCTTATATGCTACAACAATAATAAAAAAAATTGCTACAATATAAAACTTTCACATGTTATAATAAAAATAATTCCTACCACTAGTTCCTATCACATTTTCAAACACCTTATAAGTTTGTCAACTTTCTCCGTAGGCTGCCCTCTCATTGGGTTTTCCATTGAAAATCTGTGCCTCACCGTTTCTTATTATTTTCTTTTTCGTTTTCTTTCTTTACCAAAAAAAAAAAGTTGTTCTTTTGATCTGCTTCTTAAATCTTTCACTCGCTATCTCTTCCTTTAAGATCAAAAGCAAGGCAGGCTCCTTAAATCTCTCCGCTCAGCCAAATACTCGGCCTGGTCAGAAACAAAATGACGTATCACTCGCTATATCTGTAAAGGAACTATTTCTTATTGGATCTAAAGCAGGGCAGTGGCTCCTTGGATCTCTCTGCTCAGCCAAATGGTCGGCCTGGTCAGAAACAAAATAACTTGCTGTCAAAACCTCATGATTTAAAGCCGCTTTCTAGTTATTAGTATTTTAGTAGTCTGTTTTTACCATTGTTTATCTCAGAAGAACAATTGAGAACAGAGAAAATGGCAGAAAATAACAAGGTCATCTCTTTGTAAGAAATCAAGAATGAGAAGATCCATCTTGTAATTTTTTTCTCTTTTTTCTTTTTTATTTATTCATTGAATTTCATTCTCCTTTTTTCTTTTTTGTTTATTCATTGAATTTAGGAAAGCTTTTTTTTTTCACATTCGAAGAATATTATTTTAGTACTGTGTTTGTGTTTGTTGGTATAGCTATGCAAAATTCCGTTTTCTTCCTGATCTAAATAGTCTCTTTAGATCTCTCTGGTCTACATTTCCCTATTTATATTTTGAGTTGAAAACTATAAAATCTTCAATTGTGTTGACGAGAACTAAACCCTAAAGAGAATAAAAAAAAAAAACAGAGTGAGACTCCTTATATACGGCTCATAAGAGAAAATGGTTTCACTCTTTTTCCCACGTGGCGCATTAGAATTTTCTAACTTTAGTTTTGAAAGTTTATATGTATAAGTGTTTATTTTGAGTGTCAATTTTTCATTCACCTGTTTACCATTACGAGCATGTATATATATATATATACATATATGTATATAACATTACGATCTTCACTTAAAGGAGAAGGAGAACAAGTTTTCGCTTTGTCCGTCACCAACAAGTAATAAGTCCCACTTAAAATTGAACTTCAAAGTGGTACTTCAACACGTTGTTCCTAAGCCATTTTCCAACACAAACAAACTTTATAGTTAGTCAACTAATTTAAGTAAAATGTGCATATATTGTGCACACATAGAGGGTGTCTATGGTCCGACACGCTGTTATTCAAGAATCAAAACTTCACTTAGGTCACAGTCGTTGAGATCAATCTGCAGGGCTGTAAGCAAAGTAGGGGCAATAATAGGGGCAATCTTTAGCCTCAAAAACCAATGTCAGAGGCATGCAAAAGGATTTTTTTTTGTGTAACTTCTCCGATGATTCACGCAAATCCCAAAAGGAATCAATTCTACGTTAATGCATCTTGAAGGAAGCAGCACACTTGTCGCCAAAAGACTAGCTGGAGCAAGATGACGGTGAAACTTGACGACGTGGTGAAATATGATTTGGCAAGAAGTGAGGCTGCACATAAGCTGCTGTGGAGCGCGAAGCACCTGATTAGATGTAGCATGCTGGGGCCCATGAAGCTTCACTCACCTTTCGCCTGGAGTGGCACGCACTTGTGTTGACAGGCGATCCAACGACTATAACGGGAAATGGTAAAGCTTGCTGAGTATTGCGCATGATTCTTATTTTTGGGCGTTCTTTAATTCGATTGTTTTGATATTTTTTGACTCCAGTTTAACTCCAAAGTGCCACTCTGCCCAAATTACTTATTTTACCTACACAAATAGGGAAAAATAATTAATTATAAGGAGAACTAAAATAAAATATAATTTAATTAAACTACAATAAAACAAATAAAAAGAAATTAAAATACCCCAAAACTCACAAAAAATTAAGATTAAAATATCCAATTCAAAAGTATAAAACTAGCTTATCAGATGTCATAGGGTATCATTCACATGCCTCGAAGGTATGCACAAGAAACATTTACAAAAATGTAGCGTAGCAAATAGCTATGTAAAATGCCTACACAATTAACAGCCAACACGATTTGGGCCCAGCTATATAGTTTGCCCTGACTAATTTCCAGGAGGGAGACGTGGGTTACACCATTATATTGACAAAATCTTGTAATCATTTTCGTTGCTCTTGTTTGATGGTCGAAACGAAAAGTTATCCTTACAGCCATATTTTTGCAGCTATGAGGTGCCTTATCATTCCTACTGTCATGACCCGTCATTTTTCATGCCGTGCTTTTAATATTTTTTTTACTTACATATTTATGAAAAGCCTCGGAATTTTTTTTTTAAATAGTAGTAGTAGAGCACACAGGCATATACAAACTTCTTTTTATATTTATGTATACATAAACAAGCTCTCTTACTATGCTTAACATAACATTTTTCGAAAGAGATTTTATCTTATTTAACCATACCATACGTCAGTTTACAACAAGTTTTAAGTTAACTTTAATTACATAATATGTGAAAACATGATTATGGCGGTATCCATTACCCTGACCTGCACACGGCTCATACCCTATCGCCAGCTCATCAATGAATTTACTCTGACCTCTTAGTGGCAATACTTACAGCATGAAATAACTAGGCGAGCTTATGCTTAGTAAGCCCAATCATAGCCCACATGCATCATTTAGTAGTATGCATGATTCATTTATACTTTCTTATGAATATTCTTTATTCTTGTCATATTTTATCTTCAACTAGGGCCCAAATGTTCGTATTATAAGTGCACATAGGTCTTCGTAACATGGAGATCATAACATAACTTTAAACTCCACTTGAGTCGAGAGTTGGTACGACACTTTTCTCTTTGTTCTAATGATTCATTTGCTAGTCCAATTATTATAGTTATCATACCATGCATGACGATATCCTTACATGCTAAGTGTAAAACATATACACTTCTCTAATTGTATAATACATACAGGTACATGTATATATAAATATTATACCGAAAAACCTACTATTCCATACTCTAAGTGGGGTTAATACTTACTTGTATGTGCAATTGTATAGACCGACTTCAGTTCCTCCTTTAGTCGTCTAGTGTCCTGTTTAGCCAATTATATCATCTTTAGCCAAATTATCACTATTTATCTATGTACCAATACAAAGCACTCCGCGATTAATAGATCAGGTTGCTCTACAGTTAACAACTCTGATAATCAAGGATTCAATCCCTCTCTATTCACTCTACCTTATCATTTTTAATGAAAGGAGAAAATTCTTACTAATAACATTTTTTCCTATTTCAAATGTTTCGGGTCTGTTTGAGACTTTTTGCAAAAAATGATAATTTTGCCCTTGGTGGGCCTTTTTAATTTCCCCAAACCCGATTCTGCTATTTTAATGAAAATTGTTGCTCGTTAGCTATAAAACAATAACTTAGGATATCGGGTTTCTTATTTTGCGTTAAAGACCAAGTTTAAGAAAACTTTGCAATTTTACTTCAGATTTGAAAATTTTGACGGTTTTGCCCCCATAGCCAAAAATAATATTTTTAAACCATAAATTTCCATTTTTCACAATGATTAAATTGTTACAAAGTTCTTTACTCAAATTCCTTTTATAAAATGATGTTTTTGGCCATTGAATTTTTTTTTGCTATTTAGTCCCTAGGGTAATTTTCGTAAAAACTTGCTTTAAAGCAACATTCCAACCGTTGTTTAGACAAATTAAAGACCTTCTTAAACAATTATTTATGCCAAATCACAACTTTTTTAAAAACTCCTTTACAAAATTTTTCCTATTTTAACACCAAATGAAAATTTAGACATTTAAAGCCCTAATTCAACAACAAAACCTCATCACATACCATATACTTAAACATTCACACCACAAACTTGTTTAAATGGTTACATGCCATTTGAAACAAACCAAAACAAAACAAAAACCATGTAAACTATAAATTGTAAAATTGAACCTTACCAAGAAAAGTTGATGAACCCAGGTCTCCCAAGGGCTTGTTTGCAACTTTCCTAGGCAAGAAGTTCTTGTCAAATATCCCCCCTCAAACCAAGAAAAACCCTAAAAACAACTTAGAAAAGTTTGGATTTTTACCTTAGAAGTATGTGAAATCCCTTGAACTTTGAACCTTGAAGCTTGGTTGGGGTAGTTTTGTAAAGAATTGAACTTCAATTTTTTTTGGAGAAGAGAGGCTATGGCTGCCGTGGGTTACGGGCAAAGAGTGGAAAAAAAAAATTGATGCTTAAGTCTTAATTTTAAGACTTATCTCTTTTAGATTTTTTTTTTTTAATGGTGAGTCACCACCTTTGATCATGATTAAGGGTAATGGTTGGCTTAATGTGATTGGGCCACATTTAGTGATGTGGTGGCCCAATCCACACCTTTTGGGTGTCCACTTAGTGGGCCCCTAAAACTTTACACGATGTAATTTTTCACCACACAATATTTTTCTTATACTGTTGGGGCAAAACTAGTGAAAAATGTCTTATTGAACAGTATAAAATATCCTACTTATTCTTTGGTTTACTTTTGGAACTTAATCATAGTATTTCTTATATATGTATTTTTACCTTGGCAATGTATTTACATTGCGTCATACCTTTTTTTACACTGTTTTAGGGCTTTAGCATGCTTTTTTGCTTTATTTATACCTTAATCATCCATTAATTTATATAACAATATTATAATTAATTGTAATATAAAGTTCATTTTATGAATATTATTCGTAAATTTTTGAGCATTTAAGCTCATAAAATCTGTATTTAGCAATATCCAACATCACATCAAGTTTATAGTAAAATTTCCTATTTATATTTTTCATTTATACGTTATTGTAATTTTACAAAAATACGATTTATGAGGGTAAATTCATTAATCAAAACTAATTAAATACTGGATTTTATTAATGAATTTCCTTTGGTCATTATACCTTGCATCTTGGAATTGCTGATAAAAGCTAGATGGACAATGCATGCAAAAAAAAAAAAAAAAAAAGAGTGGATTTTACTATTGGCCAATTTCTTATCATCCTGACCGAATTACGGGAGGTCATAGGGTATGCTTCTTTGCATTGCACTTTAATAAGATAGCCTATTACACGATAAAGTCAAAGGATTTGTACAATGCAGCAAAAGACTAAGCTGGTAAACTAAACTGATAAATTTGAACAACTATTCGTCGCCACCCAACTGTCACCAACTTCCACGTAGCCAGGACAATCTCACCACGAATCTACCCCATCATTCATAGCACTACGAGATCCGGTAGTGGTAAGGAATAAGGAAATTGCAAACTTGCCACAACATAGATAACATTCAACTCATGCTTCAGCCAGCATAAGCAGAAGAAGGAAATGTGCTATGTGCAAAGAATACAGACACAACAAGTTACTTCAATGCATATAATAGGTTTATTGCTATAACTATGAACCTTTAATGCAAGGTTATGCATAATTGTTACTTATTTTTCTAGCCACCATGTTCTTTGTTTCGCTCTTGACATACGTTCTTGATTAATGCTACTTATTTGCAATATGAACCTATCATTTGGTTACTACATAGACTTTCACTTTTCTTACATCACTTTTAATTTTGTTCATACATTCATGTTGAGTGAATGTTGAAATAATAATTACTTTTGTTTTCATTACATTTTATAAAATTCCAATCGCTTGTCATTACTGTCATTTTTCTTGCATTTTACAAAATTGTTCAATCGTAACAAAATCAAATTTTATTTCTCAATCTGTAGTTGACTAAGCCTATAATATTTTTTTCTTTTTGAACTCCCCATTCCACACTCTTCACTCACTTTTACAAGCAAAACAATAAACCAATCAATTACACCAGCAGTAGAAACACAAGATACGCATTTTGCAGCAATTGTCCTTTATATTTTCTTCTCTTAACTTCAAACCTACTTTTAAGAAACACTACAACTCTCGCTAGTATCGGAATTTACAGTTCAAAACATGTAACGATGCTCTTCCATTTCATTAAAAGTTTTAATAAACCTAAATAAACTTAACACAACCCTAAACCCTACACTATTTCTACATTTTTTTTCCGAAACACGTCGTAATTCAAACAGTTACTTCCTTTCACGGTAAACGTTATTGCCTCTTTTTAATGAGATGTTACGGTGTCATTTTTCTTCCGAGGCACCATCAATTTTTTTAATACTAGAAATTACACAATTCATGCTACAATGACAATAAACTCCCCCTTCACCATAATTTTTCATACTTAAAAAATTAACTGCACCACTTGAAACCTGCTTCTCTCGGTTCCCCGCATGCTTCAACGTCCCACTTGCAACATTTCAATAATTCTAGCCTGATAAGATCTTGTTAGAAGATTTCCTACGGATTTGGCAGCAGATTTGTCGCAGCGAAGGATGAAACAATGGATTGACACGTAACTGAAGTTTTCGTAGTTATGATGTGTTGTAGCAATGGCCTATATATATGAATGATATAATATAACTACTAAATTAAAAAGCACAATGAAGTTTGTCTGTGTCCTGGGAATCGGAGCTCCAGAGAAATCAATCTAACAAAATTGATCGGTAAATTTCCAAATTACTTAATAGACAAAGACTAAATAGAACCTGGGGTCAAAAGGGGCCTACGCCAACAATTGAATGTCGGCATCGCAGAGAATTCTCTGCCCTGTCTTTCTTCCTCTCCGTCTTTGCCATTCTTCCCCATTGACAACCTTCAACCTCAGAAGCTTCCTCTTCCTTCTCTCTTCTGCTTCCTCCGTAACCCTACCTCGCTCCCTTTCTTTCTCCTCCTCCTCCTCCTTCTTCTTCCGCCATGTCTCACAACCAGGTTCTCCCTCCTCTCTCGCTCTCTAGTTAGTCATTTTGTCTTACTGGCAATTTTAGCTCATCCGTAGCTTTTTTATGATTATTTTGACATTATTCTTGATAATTTCGGATGAATTTGGGCAATATTGTGCGAAAAATTTCGAATTGATGAGCGAGTATTCTTTTTTCTGTAATAAAAGATGATTCTTTGGGGTGCTAAAACTAGTTCCGGACGAGTAGAGCTGTTGCTATTTGCAGTATCTGCAAATTTTTTAATCAGCTGATTTTTTCAGTTTTATTCAATAACTTATAATCGTTTGTGTATGGATTAGCTTAGTTCTTTTAGCCTTGAGGTTGAGCGTTTCGTGAGCTTGTTTTTGTTTTTACTTGCAAACATGTTTGATGCCACTTGTTTAAAAAAAAAATATTTGATGCAGAACTAGATATATAGATATTAGGAATTTTTTCTTTATTTATGAGGATATGTTTCATCTTGAGTATTTAGTCTTGACTACGGTTATCTACTAGAAATATCTAAACTAGGTTAAGTTTTTCTTGTAATTACTTTACTATTTTCAGTAGATTATGGTTGATGAATGATCGAGTTTCTGCTTTCTTTCTCTTGAGTTCTTGTTCTCTCTAGAATCCTCTGTTTTTCACTCCTAGTTTTATTTCTCTATTTGATTCTATTCTTCTATCTCTATTCTATTTCTTCGCTCTTGGTCCTACACCAGTATCAATGGCATTGGTATATCGAATAATTTTAGCTATAGAATTGTTTATATAGTCTGTCATGTAAGGCTAATATGGATTTCCAAAAGGAATTATTGATGTTTTAACTGCACTTAAGACATTGCAATGCTGGGAATTCTTTGTGGGATTAAGGGCCTTTACTTCCTAAGAAAATTATGATAAGAACTTTGTATATCCTTTCTTATTCCGATATTCGTGGATTGACTGTATGATTTCAATTTTAGGGAAAGGATGGTCACAAGGAACAAAAATGGAAAGATACAGACGTAGAGGGTTCATCAGTTTCTGTCATTGAAGATGTCACTAAGAGACTTGATGGATTAAGTGTCAGTAGTACACATGGCCAAGCCAATGCATCCGTTCAACCCATGCAGTTTGGGAATGTTCAATTGGCAAACGAGGTTTCCATTCAAGGTCAAAATGCCATTTGGCAGCCCCAATCTTACGGTACAGCGAGCGGAGCCACTGCGGTTGAAGTTGAAGAAACACCTGCTGATAAAAGTGCACGTCTCAGCCAGAGCAGTGGAGTAGGACAAGCATCAACATCTCAAAAAGGTAGTCTAGCTTTGAGCAAGTTATTTAAGGGTAATTTATTGGAAAACTTTACCGTGGACAACTCTACATATGCACAAGCGCAAATAAGAGCTACTTTCTACCCAAAATTTGAAAATGAGAAGTCAGACCAGGAGGTACGTTGCAATTTAGCTCTTATTAGTTGCACACCCAATTGTTTCCAATACTTATCTGCTGACATGTTCAGTAAAATGGGATTCTAAATTGACTTTGAGATTCAAACTGTTGCAATTTTTTTAAGTGCTTGTGCCGGTTGTGTTTGGTTGATTTTTGATATCACCACAAAGTAAAACAATATACGTGATTCGTCTTTGATAGAATTATTTATTTCTTTTTCTATTTTCTCCTTTTGAGTAATGAGAACATCTATTTAACTGGGATGTGGGTTGATCGTTGACTTGATCACCATATTATATATATCTCAGATTCGGACAAGGATGATAGAGATGGTATCTAAAGGCCTAGCTACCTTGGAGGTAACTTTGTATACAACTTTTTAGCCCTTGTGAAAAAAGAAACGACGAATTCTGAATTGGGCTCGTTAAAAAAAATCCCTGAATGGGAATCTAAGTTTGTGGCTTTAGTTGATATGATTTTGTTATCTGATATAGTGATATGAGTCATTGTTTGGTTGGATAGCCTGTTTCTTCTTTTGATTTTTCCCCCTTCAAAGGAAAGGTTTGATACAGGATTACTTTTTTTTCCCTTTTATTTTGCTCTAGTTTCTTTACTATTAATTTTACTTGGTGGACTTATTGGGAACAATGCAGGTTTCTCTTAAACACTCTGGGTCTCTTTTTATGTATGCTGGTAAAGAGGGTGGAGCATATGCGAAAAACAGCTTTGGCAATACGTATGCTTTTGACAGCAATCTTATTGTTTTGTCCCTATTGTCCTTTATGTCAAACTTTAAATGAACTGCTTTTCATGTCCATTTTGTTAGGAAGGCACATAGTTCGCACGTCTTTTTGTTTTTTTATAAGAGATGAAGCTTTTTTATTGAAAGAAGGGAGGTGGAAAAATATGAAGTTTTGTAAAGATAGACTAATAATTCTAAATTAAAATTTTTTGCTATAATCGAATTTATTTGATAACCGAGCATGTTTTGGAATGATTTTGGCATTGAATTATTAAGATAAAGAATTTGTAGAAATGGCTTGGTTGGCTTTATAATTCAAATTTGCTCATGTCTTTATTGGTTTTCTGATATGTATTTTGTTTGATGTCATGTTTCTCGTGCAGATATACTGCTGTGGGTGTATTTGTTCTTGGTTGGATCCTTCGAGATGCATGGGGAGCTGAAGCAGCTAAGAAGCAAGAAGAGTTTAATGAATTTCTTGAGGTAATCTTTGTTGGAAACTTGAACCTTTAAGACCTTGGATCACCATAAATTCCCTAAAGTTCTAAGTGTTCCTTAAGCCTTTAAACTGTAACTTTACTATTTTTATTGAATCCTGGCCCCTTGTTCAAAATGTCATTTCTACAGCTGATTTGAATGTCCCAAGGTGCTCAATTATAACATTATACATGTATATTATGCTATGCATCACCAACTAAATAATTCCTCAACAAGGGTTGAGAATGTCACTTTTCTTGTTTGATAAATCTCTAGACAAACTTAAAATTGATACACCATGTTTGTTGAGTTTGTAATTACCCATGATCATTATATAGAACTTTAATTTTCTGTTTTATTTTTAATACGCTGGATTGTTAATGTTGGTTTGTCTCTCAGAGAAACCGTATATGCATATCAATGGAACTGGTCACTGCTGTACTAGGAGATCATGGACAGCGCCCTCTAGAAGATTATGGTACTGTCCTTTTCTTTGTCCATAGAGAAGAGGTTGTGGCACTTTGTTGTTCTATATAATGGTTCAATAAAGCTGTATTTGCTTTTGCAAAAGTAAAGCTATGAATTATTAGGCACAAAAATTTAAGGGAAAGTAAACCGTATATTTTGGGAAGATCAGTACCTAATAGGAAATGTGAGCTAGGTTTAGACTGTACCATATATTTTTATTGAAGCTCAAGTATCTAAACCCAGCTCACGTTCACTTGGGGTCATTAATTTTTTTTTTTCAATTGAAGCATATATTTGTACGTGTGAGCGTGTTCAGTTTGCTAACAGGTCAGCTTCCTTCAAAGATGCATGTTTTTAGCATTTTTATTATAAAAATAATAATGATATAAGGTCAGAAATATCACCAAGTTTCCTCTGGGTTTGATTAATTTGAATGCCCTTTAATCCCATCTCATGTAGCTTAAATGAAAATAGTGCATTGGGAAAGTTTTGCTTGCTAAAAATTGTTACATTTTTGTAGTCACCTTGTTTTTATATATTCATGGAGAAGCATGTTGATCTTATGCCTTAAGTGTGCGTGATTCTTTGTTTTATGGTGATCTGCGACATTCTTTATTATGTTTGACAATATTTGCATTTTTTTTGGCGCAGTGGTAGTGACTGCTGTGACAGAATTGGGCAATGGGAAGCCGAATTTTTACTCAACTCCAAATATAATTGCTTTTTGTAGAAAATGGCGCCTGCCAACAAATCATGTCTGGTTGTTCTCCACAAGGTGATTGCTGGGATCTCCATTACCAACCAAAATTTTCTGGATTACCATAGAATACAATAGGTTATTGCCTTCTGATTTTCTTTCCTTTCGTAACTAAAGGAAATCAGTCACGTCATTTTTTGCTGCCTATGATGCCCTGTGTGAAGAAGGAACTGCAACAACTGTATGCAAGGTGCTCGATGAAGTTGCAGATATATCTGTAGCTGGTAAACTTTTGAGTTCCAATAGCTTTAATATTTAATGGTTGGTCCACTCCTGGACACTGTTTGTCTTTTACTAGATAAATTTCTGAAGTTTCTCTGTGCGCTATTTTGCTGGCTTCCACTAAAGGAATATTGAAATGCCTTTCCTTGTTCCAACGTCAATTTTTGCGTAACTAGCATCCAATGATGTTGTGTTTCTTTTTCATGAGCTACTTCTGCGGCACATAATTAAAGTTTAAGTTAATACGCAGGTTCAAAAAATCATACTAAGGTGCAGGGGGAAATATTAGAGGGCCTTGTCGCGCGTATTGTTAGTCACGAGAGCTCAATACATATGGAGAAAGTTTTGAAGGATTTTCCTCCTCCGCCAGTTGAAGGAGGTATACTTATTCTTTCATGTTTTTACAGTTTCTTTTTATTGGTTGCAGCCATCAATCTAGAAATCTATAATTCTGTGTGTAAATGTACTCACATTTTTTCTTTCTTCAATCCATAAGCTTTGATTAGTTATTACGTGCTGTAAATTCCTGGCCATCTCGTTTGTAATTCAATATTATGATCAAGTCCTTGAAGGTACTTTCTAGCATTGGTTATGCAAATTTAGTTTGTCTGCACCTTCACTTGTAGACATGAGATGACTTTTCCCCTATGCACGTACATTTCTTTTCTTTTCAATACATGATCTCTGCTTAGTTTATTGTATGTTTTATATTTCTAGCATAAATTATATGAGTTCTTGTTGCACCTCCACTTGTGGACTTGAGGCGACTTTCCTCTCCCTTGGATATGCAAGTAAAAGATCTTTACGTTTTCATTTGGCCCAAAAATCTAAAGATATACCTAACATTTGTTTCATTTCTAGCTAGCCTTGATTTGGGACCAAGCCTAAGGGATATTTGTGCTGCAAATCGGTCTGATGAAAAGCAGGTATCGATCTGAGTATCCCACTAATATGTAAAAGTGGAATATTATTTCACATAGCTTTTGTTAATTTACTGATTATAAGGAATGCATAATCACTCTGTAGCTAATAAAGGCGCTGCTTCAGAGCACTGGGAACTCCTTTTGCCCTGATCATTCAGATTGGCTTGGGAATGAAGCTGGTGATACCCATTCAAGAAATGCTGACAGATCTGTTCTTTCAAAATTCTTACAATGTTATCCTGCTGATTTCTCAACCACGAAATTGCAGGTTAGAAATGTACCCCATTTTGAATGATTTTGGAGAGTGTTGAGATTCAACAAATATTAATGTTATGATTTGAGTACTTGATCTATATATCTGTTTTATTTTGCATATTGTGCCTTTGATATATTAAATATTAGGATTGTTATTGTTTGGCTGGATTTCCTCTTTTTTTCTTTTTCCTTTTTCTCCCCTGTTCCTTTTGTTTCCGTTTGTGGCTACTTTCAAATATTTGTTTATCTTGCAAATCGTTGTGCAAGTCATTTATTGTTCATTGTTGCTTTCTTAGGCCAGTTCTAATGGAAATGCTAATGCTAATTTTATACTTGCCAACAAAAAGTGTGAAAATAACATATTGATGTGTTATTTTATTTTGTGCCCTTGTGCGTAATACTATTTGAAATGCTATATTTGCTTTTGGTCATAATTATTAAGCCTTGAAACTTGTCAAAATAAACTTTTAGCATTGAAATAATTAAAAAATGAGTAGTTTGTAATTATTAAAGCAAAAAAGTCAATTTATCAACCAATAGGAATCAAAGGCCAAATTTGCCATATGCTAAATTTGGTGGCAAATTTGCCACCAAGGTTAGCATATAACAAATTTGGCATTAACAATGGCTGCATTGGAGAGTTTTTTAATACTTAAATGCCAAATTTGCCTTTGGCACATTAATTTAGCATAGCATCGGAGATGCTTTTAGTCACCAAGACATGGGTTTCTTTGTTAAATCATTTTATCAGCTAAGCGGTCATTGTCCTCTGGGTTGTGTGTTTTTTCTTATAATGGTGTCATACGTTTGATTGAACTAGGAAATGATTCGCTTGCTGAGAGAACGACGTTTCCCTGCTGCCTTCAAATGTTACCATAACTTCCACAAAGCTGATTCTGTATCAAGTGATAACCTTTTCTATAAGATGGTCATTCATGTCCATAGTGACTCCACATTCCTACGGTACCAGAAAGAGATGAGGTATTTGAGAATTAATGCTATCTTCTTGACTTTTGAGTTCTTTTCTTTTTTAAAAGCTCGGTTTAAATTGTTTCTTCCTATTATTCATTTTTCACACTCCATATATATTCCCATCTAAAGTTTTGGCACCTTTCAGGCACAAACCAGAACTGTGGCCATTATATCGAGGTGAGGATTACAATTATGCACTTAACAATCTTAGTCGTCATGTAACTCATAACCTATGATTGTGAAAATTCTCCTGGAAGTGGAGAAACATGTTGCGAGATTATTGTCAAAAGATCGTCATCATATATGCGGAATTAGGGACACACATTACCATATTTGAGAGATTCCAAACCTGTATATTGCAAGCCTTTTCTACCATTTGCAAGAGTCTGAGTTATCAACTGATGCGTGCATTTATGCATGGAGTATCTGAAGTGCTTGCTTCAGAAAACAGCCTTACCTTACTCCAATGATCTGTCAATTCCTTTTTCATTGCAAGACTTGCTTTTTAGGTCTCAATGGTAGAAGTTTCTATTTGAAGGAAAAAGCTGTTATTACCAACATCTTCCATTTTTACCAGGTTTTTTTATTGATATCAACTTATTCAAGGCGAATGAGGAGAAAGCTGCTGAACTTGCAAAAAACAGCACCAGCAGTGGAAATGGTAGCAGCGCTGCCTCAGGAAAAGGTGGATTAGCTGACGAGGATGCAAACTTAATGATAAAATTGAAATTTCTTACGTACAAGGTAAATCCCAACATGAGCATCCATAAAACAGTGAAAAATTTTCTTTTCAGTTGTAGAATGTGATTGAGATTGAACTGTAGTTCGTATCTCTTTGAACTAGGATATATTGCACTCGTTTTAAATGTAAGGAAGTTTCACATGCTTGTACTTGGCAATATGATATATTCACTTGACGCCAATTCATAGTTTATTTTTTCCTGTATATGGAGCCATCGTTCTGTGTTACTTGTATTTCTTTTCTATATTGTTAATATTGTTCTTCGGTGTTAGAATCTTTACAGATCCAAAAACTAAACTGATTTTTTTTCCCTGGCAGTTGCGGACCTTCTTGATTCGCAACGGCTTGTCAATTCTTTTTAAAGAAGGTCCAGCTGCTTACAAGGCCTATTATTTAAGGTAAGCTCCCTTTTTTTTTAATTGATAAGCATTACTTACGGTAAGCTCCTTTGTCGTAAAGCCATATAAATATTTTCTTAGGTTTCATTAACATATTACAGGTAATATTATGATGCAGTTCATCCATATCAGCATGTTGCAAGTTCAAAATGTTACATTACTATCAAATGAGTTCACTGAAAACAGAGTGGCCATATTTTATCAACCTTATCATCTTTATCCACTGTCCTAGTCGTCCCATCCACTGGAACTAAAATCTTGATGGCGATGTTTTGGAAATTGTTGTCTACTTTACTGTTCTCTTTGTCCCAAAATCCATGAAAAGTGTAATCTTACTCTGCTTGACCAATTGAAGATTGCTTGATAAGCAGTTCGATTTTTGTTTTTGTGTTTGTTTTTGTTTTTTTTTTTTCCTTAATTTTGTATCATAGGCAAATGAAATCATGGGGCACTTCAGCAGAAAAGCAGAGGGAACTTAGTAAGATGCTTGACGAATGGTAATGTGGAATTTAACTTGTATGAGTTTGTCATTCTTTTTTCTGCTTGGATTTCGTCATATTTGATTCAAATGTTTAACTATTCTCTTTACTTCCAGGGCTGTTTATATAAGAAGGGAATGCGGAAATAAACAGCTGTCATCATCAACATACCTTAGTGAGGCTGAGCCCTTCCTTGAACAATATGTAAAGCGAAGTCCCCAGAACCAGGTTCTTATAGGATCTGCTGGTAGCTTTGTAAGAGTTGAAGATTTCTTGGCCATTATTGAGGATGGCAGGAATGAAGAAGGTGATCTTGAGACAGAGCGGGAGGTAACTTCATTGAGCTCTGGTCCCTCTGTCAAGGACTCTGTTCCAAGAGATGAAGGCTTGATTGTATTCTTTCCAGGTATGGTATGGTATGGTATGGTCATTACAAGTAACTGATGAATTTTTATGGCTGAGGTCTATTGTTCTTCAGTTCTTCCAAAATTTGGTAGCTTATCCACACAATATCCAAAATCCACTTATATGCCTCCTGCAATGCAAACATTTTTCTCATAAAATTTTTACATTGCTTCAAACATTTTTCTCATAAAATTTTTACATTGCTTTTTTTTTTTTTTGTTAATTATCTCCTTTCCTCATCTAATGAAGACCTCAAATTTTTTAGCTTTTGTATAAATGAAAAAAGAATTTATTTTGCTGTTGCCAATATTATTCTTCTCTATTCTGTAGAAGCTAAATGTACCTGCCATTGAGAGAACTTAGAGTGACATGTCTGCACTTCTATGTTATGTTGAAAGCTTATTTCGCCTTTTTTGGCGAGAATTCTACTTGTTTGCTCTTAACCTGATCTAAGTTTTCCATTTTGTTGAAAGGCAATTTCGTCTATGGTTTTCAATTATATTCTGTTGTGTTATTAATTAAGTGTAGCTAGCGATGATGATCTATTTTGGGACTGTAATTTTTTATTTTTATTTCCATTTTTTGCTGCGGATATTCTTGTCTCCCCCTACTTTTGCTTCATTTAAAGGACTCTTAACTCAGCTTCTGCTCCTTTATCTTGAAACTTGCCTTTGATCTACCATTTTAAGGTATGCCCGGGTGTGCTAAGTCTGCACTTTGCAATGAACTACTAAATGCCCCAGGAGGACTTGGTGATGATCGGCCAGTTCAAATTCTGATGGGTGACCTAATCAAAGGTATATAGATAGATATATACGAACACTGGAGTTATCTTTTAGTTGGCAACGTTAGTTGATGATCGGCCAGTTTAACACTGGACTAGGTTGGTGATTGGCCAGAAATATATAAACATATTTCTGACTATATAATCACTTCCTGAAGTGCAATGAATGATGAAATGTGAGTGAAAATAATATTGGACACTGTTCCAACTGAACAAATCAAAACATTAACAATGTTAAAACTGGTTTCTTGTCACATCGCTATATATTGGTTCCCTGATATCATGGTGCTTAATTAGTTGGCAGGTCATATTTGCTTGTGTGTTAGTTAATACATATATAATATTATATTGCGTATCTCTAGGAAAATATTGGCCGAAAGTTGCTGATGAGCGCAGGAGAAAACCATACTCAATAACGCTGGCAGACAAGAATGCGCCGAATGAAGAAGTGTGGCGACAGGTGAATTTTCTGTCTAAAATACATAAGGGCAATTCTGCACAATGCACAAAGGCTCATGGATACTTGTATTCGAATATATGAACGAGGACAAGTATGGGCTGTCAAAACCTATGCATGTCTTAGAAACTTTCACTTGTGCCAAGGGAAAACTAAAAATTCTGAGTTTTTGCAAGCGACTATTTATATTTTAAGGTATTTACCAGCAAGAATGACTTGTGCTGACATCTTATGTGGTTTGCAGTGGAATATAAAGAAAGACATTGGCTTAAATAAAACCTGAAAGTGCCAATTCTCAAAGAGGAGAGTAGGGGTGCGAGTTTGTTGTAAATGCTGTCCAACGAAGCAAAAGCTTCAAATTAAATAACTATGAGAGCCCTTCTTTTGTTCTTTGGACATATTTTTAGAGTTGTAGTAATCAGAATTACTTCACCGTGACCGTTCACTTCTTGCCCAATTTTTCAGATTGAAGGCATGTGTCACAGCACCAGGGCTTCTGCGGTTCCAGTTGTACCTGATTCTGAAGGTTCTTTGTTATTTCTTGAACTTTTATTGGTTTTGTCAGCTGTTAGTAGTTATCCATTCCTTGCACGCATTGTTAAAAAGGTGTTTCTGAGGCGCACCTCAAAGCCTCAAGGTTGCTTTTGGAGTACTATCGTTTTCTTGTTTATACCATATAATGGTGTAAACTGTTATGCCCACCTCGTGCCAGATTGGCTATGTTGTTATCCCTATTGCCCTTTGTCTTGCAAAATGTGAATGTCTTTAAGCACTTCCTAGTTGCACTTGGAGAAAACTTATTTTAATTTGTGACTATCAAATTTTGGTGTTCCTTGATTCAGTTGGCAAATGTGGTTTAATACATCTTGTCGTTTGCTTTTGGTTACTATTTGCCTTTTGTTTAAAGGTTTTGCAGTTTGCTTTCAAATGTGCAGGAACTGATTCAAATCCATTCTCTCTTGACGCATTAGCTGTTTTTATGTTTCGAGTGCTTCAACGTGTTAACCATCCAGTATGTTGATGTCAGTCCTTGAGTTATTTTTATAGTCTTACTTTTCTCCTTTTCAGTTCATTATTCCTGTAGACCTAAGCCTCTTATATGTTTTAATTCGTCAGGGAAATCTTGACAAGGCATCTCCAAATGCCGGTTATGTGCTGCTTATGTTTTATTACCTTTATGAGGGCAAGGCATGTCTATTTTCCTCCTCATCTGTCAACTTTGTGAAGGGACTTGTACCTATGCTTAATTCATCTTCTAAACTATTATTTTGACCTTTTCCAGACTCGAAAGGAGTTTGATAGTGAACTAGTTGAGAGATTTGGCTCACTCATTAAGATGCCATTGCTGAAATCTGATAGGTATCTCTTAGTTTCTGAAGCAAGGGGTTTTCTCCATATTCTGTTTCGAAGGATGTATTCTTTTGCTAGACTTTTCTTGACTGAAATTTTATTAAAAGAACTTGCTGTATTAGTATATAGTTTTGTGTTCTCTTATAAAACTGGAAGGAACAATGAGTTAATAGAGAGAAAAGGCAAGAGTTCTTACTTGTTAGTACAGGAGAGAAGCACCAACATTGCTCCTCTCAGTTCAGTTGCAAAGCATCTTATTTACCATTTGGAGCAATCTTATAGATGCCCTGACAAATTTCCTGTGCTACACGTTTTGTGTATGCAGGAGTCCCCTGCCTGATACACTGAGGTTTGTCCTCGAGGAAGGAATAAATCTATACAATCTTCACAGAATTAGACACGGGAGGTACTAATATGGAGGGATTAATATGTTAGATACTCTTGTTATTGATGTTTACTTAACTTGGGTTCTACTCCCAAACTTTTAAATCTTGTATGTTGATAGAAATAAAAGTATGAAATACCAGGCTTTGCTTTAACTTCCATATTGTTTAACACATATGCAATGGTTTGAAAGAATCATGCCTGTAGCATTTTGCAATTTGTTCTAGCCATGAAACTGTATCTTAAGATGTGTTTTAGACCCAAAAATTGGTCTAAAACGTTTCTTTTACCAGCTTCCAGGATCTTTTCCTCTAATTTTTTTTCTTCCCTTTTGCATATTAATTGTTTTAAAGGAAGAACAAAAGGTTCATGAAATATTTTTGTTTCATTTTTTTCCTAAGGTATAATAGTTAACTTGAGTTTCATTCTGAAGTTTATAAAATAGGAAAATTCTTACGCTGTGTGTAGCGTGATTAAACACTGTAGCACGGGTCTTTGACTAAGGAGTTATTTGGTTACTTCTCTTCAGCCAAGGGGTTGATCAAAGGAAATAGAATAAAGAAACTCATTGATGCATGTGGGTTTTTTTTTTCTGCTTTAAAACTTTATGTTTGTGGATTTGATGAAAATTTCCAGTACGCCAAAACTGTGTACCCTCAGAAAAGGCGTGTACTTGACTTTCAGTATTATGAAGGATTTTTTTTGTTTTTGTTTTTTGTTTTTGTTTTTTGCCTTCTCTTTTCTTTCCATTTATAACAGTTACATTATTATTCTAATTCGCATAATAGTCATGTCTTTCCACTATTGTTAGCTGTTAATGCCTCTCTTTCATTGCCTTCAGCTTATTAGGTGCGAAAGTATTGATTTCTTTTTGCTGTTTGTTTTTTGGAAATCACATTCAGACTAGATTCTACAAAGGGTACCTATGCAAAGGACTGGGAGAAATGGGAGAAACAATTGCGGCAGGTTCTATCGACCAATGCTGAATACCTTAATTCTGTTCAGGTCAATATTAATTTTCTTTTATAATTATAGTTTTCTAATTCCACATCCAATCTTATATTGGAAAAGGGATTTTTCTTAAAAAGAAATAATAAAACAATATGTTGATTGAATTGGTATGGTGCATCAACTTGAGAATAGTGAAGACCATCTCGGGAAAGATTCTTAATGAATTAAGTTTTCATATTAATGTCCCAGGTCCCGTTTGACTTTGCTGTCACGGAAGTGCTGGAAAAACTGAGAAAGATAGCAAAAGGTGAATACAGAACACTGGATACTGGTAAGAGGTCGTTTGGAAACATTATTTATGCAGCTGTCAGTCTGCCGGTTATGGAAATCAAAAGTCGTCTTGATGAGGTAAGTGAAAACCCACTTTCTTCTAAGTGGTACTCTGATTTTACTAGTCTTTGACAAACAATGTATTAAGGGAAAAAAGATTCTGAAGCAGGAATTTTGATGTCTTGGGTTTCCAATCGAGATATTGTCTCAGCAAACATTTTGTGAAATTTGTTATTTTCCTGTACATTTGATGTATTATTACACACACACGCTTCTACTTTTAATAGTCTTTAAAGTGAATTAGAATTGTTATTAATCAAAATGAAGATCTTCTGTTGCATTATGTTGTTTGATTTTGTCAATTCATTTATGTTTTTTCCAAGCAGTTGGTAAGGAAGAATCCGGGGGCAAAAGAAGTTCTTGGAGACAAGGATTTGAAAAACCTCATAAAGGCTCATGTTACTCTTGCACACAAGAGAAGTCATGGAGTAGCTGCCGTTGCCAGCTGCGGCGTCTTCCTTCATAAGGAAGTCCCGGTGGAATTAACCGCATTGCTTTTCACAGACAACATGGCTGCATTTGAGGCCAACCTTTGGTCTGTTGATGGCGAAAGGGTAGTCTCGAAAAACGAGTGGCCTCATGTTACCATATGGACGGCAGAGGGTGTTGCAGCCAAGGAGGCCAACGGATTACCAGAATTGCTAGCCGAAGGGAAAGCTACCTGTATCCATATCAACCCACCAATCAGCATCTCAGGCACACTGGAATTCTATTGAGACTTGATCACCAACCCCTCAAACTTCCACCGTCTCTGCATTTGAAGGAGGTCGAGTATGATGTATCACTGGGTTGTAGAATTTTCCCTGATGAGTTTTTCTGTCGATATTTAGCATAACGCTGAAATGAGGGGAATATTTTGTTTTACCAGGGGGAGGAGTTCTGAATTTTGATACGAGTGAATTATTTGTATCGAGAAAATTTTGTACATATTTATAGGCAATAGAATAAACATCTCTCCAATGCCGAACCTTCATTGGTCTAGTAAATTTGAAGACTTGAGCTCGTTTGGTTATTGCGTGATTGTTGCTTACTTATCGACAAGACTAGTCCATGCCTTTTTCTTTGAGCAATGCCCTCCTAAAATGGTTAAAGTTTTGAACCGTTAGAATCTTATTAATTTTTTTCCTTTCGCCGCAAGACTATGTTCCAAGTTGAGTGGTAAGATCGGAAAAAACCAAAGTGAAGACAAGACTTAAAGCAACTGTAGGAAAGTAAACGCTTTTTTTGTTTTCGGGAAATGATGTAAACCTGTATTAGGCTCAAACAAAAATATAATATCTAATTTCAATGTTGTCCTCGTGTATATAACCGTTTTAAGAGTTGACCCCTTGGCTTTAGTACCCTTACAAAAATAGAGTATCAAAGTACTTTAAAACAAGTACTTTCAAAAAAAAAAAGGAAAGGAAAATAATACTTCGCATGAAATGAAAGAAAAAGGAAAAACTAAAGAGTGATTTTCATTTCCATGTAATCATGTGTCTAGGAGTTGGTGGTCCCACACAATTCAGCAAGTGAGGGAAGGAATATTAATTTTTTGAATCCCCTCGTAATCGAACAGAGTAATTGTTAAATTTACCTAAATACTCTTAAAATTTACATAATTTAATGATTATTCAATTAAATAAAAGAAAAGAAATTGTATTAGTCAAGTAAACAGAACGAAATTATATATTTTTTAAAATTGACCTATCAAAATAAATTGTTCTTTTTTCTCATTGCATTATTTAATAGACAAGTAAACATTAAAAAAATTAATAATGCCTGTTTTATTAAAAAAAAAATGAGGCATCAATAGTGTTGAACATCATATCTAATGGAGGGTGCGTCCAACCTAAATTTTCCTATGTTAAGAACCCACTTTCTATTAGTGTGTGATGTTAGACACCAATGTTGCATCCTAGCATTGTTGACTGCTACCTTTCTCATTACATGCCTCTTTTATCTGGTAAATGCGCCTTTATCATCAACTGATGATACTTGCCAACTTCAAGATGCCAAGGGGCAAATTGCAGTTCGGACCCTTAAAAACCAGTTTATCATCCCAAAGGATGGACTTGTGCCGCAACTAGTGAAGGTAAGATAGCCATAGCCTCGCCATTAAGAACAAGAAGCTCACCATTCTTGAAGCACCTGGTCTTGAATTTCGCTCTGTCCACATAAACAAGCACCCAAATTAGTCAAGACACAAGGGTCCATTTCATTCAAGACAATAAAGGAACTGCTTTAGCAGCTGATTATGCAAACTTACACGTATCTGTTCTTGTTTGCTCTTAAATTAATAGCTTCTACCTCGCCAACAATCTCTTCTCCAATATAGACCGGCAACTTGAAATGCAAGCTCTGAGAAACGTACACAGCTCCAGGCTACACAATTACCGCCGTAATTCTAAAAATTAGAAAATCTCACATGCTTATGCATCTAAACTGACACATTAAACACACGACTTACAAAATAGGAAGATATAATTCGAGAAAACATGGAAGCAACAAGCATTCCGTGTACCAGTCGATCTTCAAATCCAGCATTTCGGGCAGTCTCCGAATCGAAATGCACAGGATTAGAGTCATAAGTAACCTTAGCATATTCCATCACATCTTCATTCGTGAAAGTTCTTGTTTGCTTTAGTGTGTCGCCAACTTTAAGCAAACAAGGTGCTGATGACGAAAAGCATCTCAAAGAGGGAACGTGAGTTGAGAGGAAATTCCTGATGAGCATGGTTGCAAAGACTTTATCAACAGTGTTAAATCCTTTGACTTCTTCTATGTGCTTAAAAACCTGTGACAAAACCTGTGACATTATACACGTATAAAAATCCATGCATCAATATCTGAGCATGAATACATAGTGGTTCATGGCCAGTTTGGTTTACAAGTTAGAAAACACCGTAGCAAAAAGGTGTGAGATTGGGTTCAAACCTGCAAATAATTGACTACCACCGGATAAGGCTACAATACTAAATTAAGAGATAAACGCCCAAAGGAACATCAAAACCATTGAAAAGGTGTACTTCCATTTTTTTAAATAGAAATGCTATTTTCGGACAGATTGCACTTATCTTCAAAATTCTAAAAGCAGGAACTAGAATATCGAAGTCATTGAATGCCAACATCCCAGTAGAAAGCCTTCTGAGCTTCTATAACTCATTAATGTGTGTACCCATTTATGTTCTCACAAACATTTCATCAAACACTTTAAGTGCAGATTGAGAAAGTAGGTTTGATATACCGTCCAAGCACTAGAGAGTTGAGTGTAGAAGACATTGTAGAAAGGAACAGAATTTCAGCTCAGAAATTACGTGTCAATTACCTTAAAAAGCGCTTGATATTCTTTTCATTTTTAAGGGTGTAGAACCACCGGCCTGCAGCTTCAAATGAAATGATATCCCAAACACGCAAAACAGAGCGAGGCACGTGTTCTGTGTCGCATTTGTTTCTTCTTCTTGTTATAGATTAGTCGCTGGCTACTCGAATTCTTGGTTTCTAGCTTTTGACCTTTTCTTGTCAATTGCCATATAAGTACTTGAAAAGACAACGTGTCTCGTGCTCTACGCTATTACCAGCTGTTACTTTTCATTAGTTGTAGTACCAACACTGCTGTGGAGCTTCTTTTTATTTTTTTTAAAAAGCTTCATTTTATTTAAAAATAATAATAAGATTATTAACATTAATTGTTCTAAACCTCATGGTCTCTCTCATTTTATCACTAAATTTTAAAAATCAACATTTTACTTTTTTAACTTTTAGAACTTCTTATTTTATCCCATGAATTTTAAAAATCATCGTTTTGTCATTGAACTTTCAAAGCTCTTCATTTTATTTCCTATGTTTTGAATTAAGCCTACGTGATTTACATATAGATAATGAGATTTTATTACTCTCAGCTTTTGTTTCATGTTTACACTCTCATATAATTTTTCTTTGTTTTTTCTCATCATTTTTTTGGATATTGTTCACGATATCTTCTCATTTTTAATGCATAACTCATCTTTTATAGTATTCAAATTTAGATATCAACGAACAATATCGACTTATTAAATGAGTTATATTAAAAATGAGAAAAAAATATATAGGCAAACCCTTTCTAAATGAGAGCTCAGATTAAAAAAATTAAAGGCGTCAAGTAAGTTTATAAACTTGAAACAAAACTTAAGATTGATGAAATCTCATTTTAACCTTTACAAGTGACCCATGTGTAGATTACGTAAGATTAATTTAATCTATTTGAACAAAAAATAAGAAATTAATGAGACAAAGTGAGAAACTTTAAAAGTTCAAGGGTAAAATGGTTATTTTAAAAATTCAGAAGGTAAAATGAAAAATTTTAAAAGTTCAGTGGATAAAGTGGTGATTTTTAAAGTTTAAAAGGCAAAGTGAAGAAGACTCTAAAGTTTAAGAGTCATTAGTATGAATAACTCAAAAAACTATAGCATGTAAGAACTTTACACTATAATGACTTTTTGCTATTTACTGTATGTAACACCTGAGCATTTTTACTACATTAAAAATGAAATAATTTAAAGATTATGTTAAGACAAAAATACAGTTTAAGAAAAATATACCGTATAATAATACATGAAATTATATGGTATTAGAATAATGCAGTGTGAGGAAGTATATCGATAAAGTTATGCGGTATAAAAATTACACTACAAAAGTAAGCAGTGTAAGAATTGGACTGTTTAAGGTTAAGCAGTGCAGTATATGAATAATACTATTTGGAGAATATAGATAAATAAGGAATGCTATAGTAGTATAAAAATATACTGACAGTATAAGAAAAATACTGTTTGTATAAATTTAGACTGTATAAAGTAAGATAATATTGGAATTACATTATGTGATGATGTAAACAAGTATGGAAAGTTATGAAACCTCATGAATTGTATAGAAAAAAATACTGACAGTATAGGAAAAATAGTGTCAGTATAAAATTGGACTATGTAAAAAATTTGGTGGACGTTCAATGGATTTTGATTGGGCTACCACACCATGAAATGTGACCCAATCACATTTGGCCACCCAATGTAACCTAATTAAGGACTAAGGTGACTCACCACCACTTTTTAGTTAAAAAAAGAAAAAAAAAAAAAAGAGGTGAACTTGTTTATTATATAAGAGACCGAGGTAATGGTCTCCAATGTGCAAATAAAAAAAAAAAGAGAAAGGAGAGAAACGTGCAAAGGAAGAAGGAATGAAAGGAAATAAAAGAAAAGAAAGAAAGAAAGGAAGGAAGAAAGAAAAAAAAAAATGCTCCATTTCTTCCTTAGCCCAAAACCATTCCCCCATGCTCTTTCCTCTCAAAGTTTTGATGAATCCCAAGCTCCAAATCATGTGAGGAAATAAAAACAAGTTGTGGATGATTTTCAAGGGGTTTTGAGATGCTTACAAGTGATCAAGAAAGGATGAGCCCTTTGCATGGATTATGTAAAATCTTAGTCTTTTTATTTAAGATAAAGTTTGTATTTTTTTTATGCATACAAAGTGTTTGATAAAATGTTTAAGTCATGGCATATAATATGGACATTATAGTATGGTTATTTTATATTATATGTTAATGGTGATGATAATGGAAGGAAGAAAGTAAGGGTTTTGGTGAAATTTCAAAAAGGGACTAAATTGTAAAGAAAAAATGAATTCTTAACATATTTAAAAATTAGCCAAAAAGTCCCCCTAAACGTTGAAATTTCAAAAAAGTTACAACACAAAAGTTGTAGAACTAGTCAAAGCTGTTAAGATAACATGGACAGTTTTTTAAAATTCTACCCGGTTTAGGAGCTATGAATTTTTCAAAATTTTGAGTACCAAATTTCAAGAAATAGAAATGTTATGAAAAGTTTAGAAATCGACCAAGGAGCTTTTGTAAGTTTTGTTCCTTGTAAAAAACTGAACAATATGGCATAAATTAGTCGTTTTTGGTTATGGAGGTAAAAATGTAAATATCTTTGTATTTTAGGGCAAAACCAAAAAATTGTGTAAAAACTGAGTTTTCACTAAGGAACGCTGATTTCTTACACTGCTGTAAGCAGTAAATAATTACAGATGCTAAGTTTTAAAGAATTTAAAGTTTATGCAAGGAAATAATGGAAGAAAAAGTGATTAAGGATAGAATGGTCATTTTATGAAAAATTGTCAAAACGGACCCGAAACGACCAATGTTGGAAAACGCTCATTCACAGGAATTTTTTCGTAACATGTAAGAAATTGAACGGTAAAGTTAAGCAATGAGTTTTATAAGGTCACGAAGTTGATGAAAAACCTGTTAAAGGTAAAAACGTCATTTTTATAAAAACGGTCAAAGCGGAGTCGAATACTCTGAATTAGCATAACGTTCTTAGACAAAAAAATATACCGTAATACGTTAAGTAACAAAACCGTCACATGAGACGAGAAATTTAATAAGAAATATTCAAGTAAAAGAAAGGCAACCCGATAGGTTACGAAGTTAAGTAAAAAGTACAGTAACCTGGTGGGTTACGAAGTTAAAAGTAACAGGGTATAAAGTAAAAGAACGGTAGACAGATAGTATACCAAGATATGAAAAAAAAAAGAAAAAAGAAATGAATGTTTAAGGTTTAAGTTATCAATCAAGTGGATTGATAATAAAAAAAGTTAACTAATAAGTCGGCTGTCAGTTGATCATGATACCGAAGCCGACTAATGGAAGGAAAAGGAATGAGACAGGAATGGAATAGAAAACGTTAGAGCTAAGTCCAGGTAAGTTCAAACTTCACCTACAGCATGAAGTAAATTATTTTTAAATATTTGTGTATACGTTTATAAATGAGTTTGCAATTATTATGCAAGTTTTTTTAAAAGTATGTTTGCATTTATTATGCAAAAAGTTTTAAAGATTCAAAGTAAGATTTGTAATAAATTCACAACTGTTATATTTAAAGTCTATTTGCATATTGATATGCATAATGTTTTTAAAAATTCAAGTTATGATTTTCAAAGCATTTAGAGTATGTTTTGCATTTTGATAATGTATAATATTTTATAATTTAAGTTATAAGTTTTATGATGCATTTATTATGCAATAAGTTGCAGTTGTTATGCAATAAGTTTTAGAATAAAAGTTATGATTTACAAAATGTGTTTGCATTTTATGTTGTATTTGTTATGCAATAAGTTGCATGTTATGCAATAGGTTTTAGAGTATAAGATATGATTTGCAAAGGTGTTTGCATATGATGTGTTAGCATTTGTTATGCTCATGAACGTTAAAAATAAGGTAAAGCACAGAAAATAAAAAGAAATTTTCGTACCAATTTCCTTGATGTGAGGTATACGAGTGAAGTTAAAGTTTAATCTCCTAGATGTGAGGTACATGACCTCGGTGATCGATGGTCTCAAGTCTTCCACAAGGAAAGCATCATGTTTATAATCTCATGATCGATGATGTTGGTACGAACACTAAAGTAAAATAAGGAAAGTCAAAGAACAATGATAAAAAGTTAAAGTAAGATAAGAAAAATTAAGGAACAATAATAGAAAGTTAAAGTAATAAAAGAATGTTCATAAGACACTCATAATAAAAAATTCATAATTGAGCATAAATGGAAACACGCATTTTGATTTTTCTTGTTTTCTTTGTTATGAAACATTTATATATTATGGAAAACATTATGAGGAATGTTTTATATTAAATGTTTATGAAAACATAAATGACGTTTATGAACAGGAATTTGAGGATTGTTTTATGTTAAATGTTTATGAAAAGCGTTTATGAAAAATGTTACAGAAATGCTTTATGAAAACGTTTATGAAAAACGTTTTAGAAATGTTTTATGAAAACTGTTTATGAAAAACGTTTAGGAAAAATGTTTCAAGAAAAAGGTTTTTATGATAAAAGTTTTTAAAGTATGTTTCAATGATTTGTAAGATTATGTTTGAACTTACTGAGCGTAAGCAAGTTTCTTCATGCTGTAGGTAATTTTATGGGTGACCAGTAGGACCCGTTAGAAAAGCTGGGTGTTGCGGATGACAGATGCGAGGATTTAGGTGTGGATACCACCACAGTTTGCTTTCGCCATACAAAGAAAAGGTTTTCCACTATTTAATACAGTGTTTTCAAAGTTTTAAGAAAATCACAGTTTTAAGAAATGTTTTTAAAGTTTTACGACATATTTACGAAATGTTTTATTTTCTTATAAAGTTAAGTTTTAATCAACGATTCAATAAATGTTTCTTAGTAAGTTTTAAGAAACGATTTGAAATGGTTTTAAAGTCAAGTGTTGAGCGAGATCTTAACTTAAATGACGACAGAGGTCACTACAGTTTTTAAGTACGTTTTAAAGAATGTTTAAAAAAAATTAGTTCAGTATTTTTCTTACTAAGTAAGTAAGATCAATATTTAAGAACGATGTTTAAGAAAGTTAAGTGACTGCCGGAAAAGACAGGTCGTTACACTGTAGCTGCTGAGAGCTATTCACAGTTGTTAGTGGTAGGTTTGAATTGAAGTTATAAACACTTTTTAAGGGTCTGTTTGCTAAATTGATTCAAATTATGTTGATTTGGATTATTTTGATTAGAGTTATATGATTTGAATTGGTGATTTGAATTGCTATATGTATTGACATTTAGATGTGTATTTAAAGTATTAATCTAAATAAGAAATAAAATTAAAATTTGTATTTGGATAGATACTAAAAAAAGTTTTTAATTTCTTAAGAAATCTAACAAAATCTTAACGTTCATGATTCTAAAAAGTTTGCAATGTGGATCTTGATTTATTTATCTTTTTATTAGAAACGCAATAAAAAAAGAATCATTTCAATTAGATATCAAATGAAGAAATTATGATTTTTTTGCTTAAATATAAGATAAAAAATTTCAGTTTTTACTGTAACAAATATATTCAAATCTAAAAAATTTTTGAATTTAAATAATTCATTTTATTTAAATTTTAAGAGAAATAAATATATATCTAAAAAATTTTAAAGATTTAAATTTAAAAAGTTATTCAAATACGTAAAACAAACGTTCTCTAAGCTTGCAAGTGTTCCGCAAAAAAGGAGTACAATACACGTGACTGTCTCCCTTTTATTTATGACCAATCCACGTTGATTTTGTGGATTCGAGTTAGTTAATTAATGGAGCAGTGAAAAAGAATTCTTAAGCACGCAAGTACATATATAGGCCGCTACTTGATAGTCGCATGTAAAATGATGGTTTCTAATCTTAACCTTCGAAATTTAAGTTGTGTTTGGATTGTAGTCTGGCTCCTACACAATATTTTCGTACCGGTATGCTTGCATTAGATTTCAAGAGACTTATTGAAATCTAATTTAAGAGACTTCTTCCCACCTTATTTTCTGTCGTTCTGATACAGTCTGCTTTACGATCTTAAATCACATGCGGTTCTTTATCAGACATGGCTGCTTACAAATACCCTGTGGACTCTTGACTGGTTTATTCAGAAAGAACTTCGGGACCTTCACAGGCTACAAGATTATTGAAGATATATATAAATATCCTGACCAAAGAAATTCTCACAGTTGGTCCAGCCTGCTAATCATGTTCTTTTCCAAAAAAAAAAAAAAGGTGAATACACAAATGCCCATATTAAAAGCATAATATAAACACCATAAACTGTTGAACTAGGCAATCTCCTCCCACCTTTGCCAGGCCCAGCAACAATAAAGCGTACATAGAGAAGTTACACAGACCTTTTCATCAATTCCAATAAAAGAGTTTAAGCAGCACATTTAACCAAGTAAATGAACCAAAACATATCAAAGTAAGAAATTTCATTTCATAAGAGAAAACTGAAGCTACAAGTCTGTCTCAAAATCAAACATTTTTAACCCAAAAAAGAGATGTCATTTCATTACAAGCCAAAAACTTTTTCTCAAAAAGACACATTGAATGAGTATAATTACACTAATTAAGAGGACGGCGGTTGCCAAGTCCTCACCCAATCAGTCAAAGCAGAAACATTTCTGGTAATATCTTCAATGGTATTGCTTTTTAACGCCATTACTATGTTCTCCGAGTAGCTTTCCTTTGCCTCCTCAAGCAGCACTTGAAATATCTCGCACTCAATATTGTTCTGAAGCTTCTTCTCCGAGTACCCTCTGTAGATAATCAATCAATAAAAATTGAAGAAAGAGAGTTCGAGAATGCTCTGGAAAGTTCCATAACAACAAACAATCACCAACACAAACATGAATTGCTACTACCTGTTGTGCAAGCGATCGTACAACACGGAATTGTCGGTTTGAAGAACGACGATAAGATCAAACCACCGCTCGGGGAAGAAATCGCATCCATGGTAGTCCACGATGTTCCCTCCTCCTTCCATCAAATCCTCTAGCTCATCGCACACCTGAGAAATGGAATCAATCAATCAATCAATTAGCTCAGAAAATCAAAAATCACAATTGAATTGGTGAAGCGAGGGTTTTTTGAGAGAAACGTACGAGGTCTTCGTTGATGACATAGCAATCGAGGTCGTCGTCCCAGCCGTCGTGCAGGTTCTTCTCCTTGACAAGGTCTCCGACATTGATGTGGCGGAGCTGAGTGCTCTCCGACAGGGCGGAGGAGGTCGTAGTCTTACCGGTGCCCGGCGTTCCAGTGACAAGGATGTTGGGCTTCTTCCTCTTTTTGGTGTCGTCTTGTGCCATGTCTTCTCTTTCTCTCTCTTTCTTGTCAGCGTTAAAAGAGAGGGCTTTGCGAGGGTTTTTTTGGTCTGGCGAAGCCTTGGGAGAAATAGAAAAAAAAAAAAAATAGGTGTGGACTTTAATTATAATTAGTGTAAAATTTTTATATACTATAATAATATATAGTTTTTATATGTTACAGTAAAAATATTTTTACCAACGGTTTTAATTATCTGCTACATACCCTAAAAAATAAAAACAAAAACAAAAACAAAAAACATTTGGATTCGTTTGGTAGTGTTTTCAAAATAAATGAACATGGTTTTATTTTAAAAAATAAATTTTTTTTGAAAATTATGTAAAAAATGTTTTAAAATTTTTTGTCTCAAAAAATGTGCAAAAACATTCCCAAAAACTCTAAAAAAGTTACCAAACTTATGTACTTATTTATTTGTTTGTTTGTTTTAACTTGGCTTCTCGGATTTTCTCCTTTTTTGGCTAGACTAGAAACTCTGCTTGGAAGTGTTTTTTTAACTTGTTTTTTGTTTTCTTTTTTATTTTTGACAATTGCTATTTGATATCCAGGGTGTTGATGTCTAGCTTTGGTCTGCTAGATATCAACAATACATGCGGCTGCGTACGATGGTCGGACGGCTCTTCTTGCTCGTCTCGGCCTCCCAAGGTGGACCTGCACAAGAAGAGAGACGCCTCGGAGATTAAGGGGGCACGGGTGTGTGCCGACCAAAGTCTCTCAGATACTCTAGTCAGGTACCTGTTCAACAGAGTTCGGGAGCAAAGTTAAGTAGGAAAGAGCATGTTACCTTGAGCTGCAGTAAATGAGCTCAATTAATAGGCCACCACTTAAACCGGTGTTAGGTAAGTTTGACCCGTAACCTGCATGTCACATCAAGACCTGTCAGGTGACAGACAACAAGTGTCATGATCCCTACAGGGGGTTTGGTCTCTATCTAAGGGTTGGAACGAGGCCATATGTTGACCTTCTATGGTGAGTTGTTGCTTGGGTGTAGGCTCTGACAGTTCGACACGAGCACTTTGTTTGTTTCGGGGAGTCGAGGCCTTATGTGGCAGGCGATCATGGCACATGGGGCACATCAAAGAGAAATGTCGGTCATGATGGAGCTTTGAATTGGCTTCTTAATGGACTTCCCGAGCATAGCAGTCGAGCAACTGCGGAGCTGGTCCTCAAGAAAGGCGTTGAGCACACCCCTAACACAGGGTGACCCATACGATAAAAGAAAAAAAAAAAAAGACATTTGCAATTGCTAGCTCAGAAACAAAACGGAAGAATTGAAGACAAGTCTAGGTTGTTTGAAAAGTATGATTAAAATTAAAACTTTTAAATCAAAAATTGTAGTATGTAAGAACTTTATATTGTTGCTTATCTTTTTTTACCACTATATCATGTGAGAGTTAAGAATTTTTTATTGTAACAACTAAAAATTTTAGTTTCGATTTAACCAAAAACATCATTGAACCGCAAACGACAATGAAATGTTAAAATGATTCAACAAATAAGGAAAACGACCCAAAACAAAACCGGTGACACAGGGATAAGAACAAATGTGTGCCGACTTAGAAACGACAAGACTACTCAAACGACACCAACTTGAAAAACAACGTAAAATAGAAAGGTCATGAAAGTTGAAAAACGACAACAATTTTTGGTACCCGGAAACGGCTGCAAATAAATACGTCCAGCGCAATGGGAAACATAAAGGAGTAAAAAGAGGGGGTTTGTGTGAGGGGGTATTGGCGGCAAACTTAGAAACTACGGGATGCTCCAAACGATGACGAACTAAAAAAACGACATGAAAAATAAGGACAATGAAAATTGAGAACGACAAGAATTTCATGAAAACAACCGACAACATGATAAACGACTAAAAGGAAAAACGTTACCAGATTCAGATACGACATGATATTTAAAACGACAACAAACATGAAAGATGAAAAAAAAAAAAAAAAAATTAGGGAGGACAGGAATTCTGTAGACGACAATAACAAAATTTGAGATCAACATACAGCATTGTAAACAATAAAAAAAAAAAAAAGAAAAAAAAAGAAAAAAAAAGGAAACTTCAACAAACTGAAAGAAGACACGTTTTAAAAGAACATAAAAAAATCTTCACAAATGGCATGAAAGCCCATTTGAGAGAATCCTTAAAACGACGACAAAACATAATGCTTCAGGAGACCTAATCCTTGTAGAATATATACACACATATATATGATAAATCCATTATGTCAGGCAACTTTTTTAGCCGTTGCTTCACGCTAAGGAAAGCTTCAAGAATCAATTCCTTGCTTTAAGAAGTCAAAGTTTAACGATAAAAACCTTAGTACTCGATAAATGAATTGTACATTAAAGAATTAAAAAAAAATGAGTTACAAGACACGTAAATTCCATGCAATGCACTTTCCGGATCACATCCTCTGGTACATAAATTACAACAGCGAGCACAAAGAAGCAGGTGGTGAAAACAAGTGCTTCTTTAGGAGAAAACTGCAGAGGTTGCGGTTTTAATTAATTCACTTCACCAGTTAATAACCCCTTTTGTTGCGGAAACTGGTTGAAATAACACAAATACTTGCTAATCCACGCCTCTAGCTGCTTGGTTTATTATCTGGGGTAGAGTTTGTAGGGCTCGAAGTACTACTAGTCTCGAGGTTGGCATTTAAAGGACAGAGAGAAGCAAATTGACAGCTCCGACATTTCCACCGCTCTTCTTCGGGAGTGTAGCTTGCTTCCCGCTCTCCTCGCCAGAACTCAAGACTACCATTAATTTGTTTCTTGAGCCAATTGAAGTCGTATGCGAATTGATATTCACCGAGCACTGAATTATCCTGTTGGCATTCGTATCTGCTCAGAAACAACAATGTGCAGTTATGAACATCTCGCCAAAAAGAAATGCCCAATAAGCAAAATCTTAAGAACACATAACAAAACTTTATTATTAGCTAGAAAATCTTCACACACACAAATCAGCAATCCTACACACCAAAAAAAAAAAAAAAAAAAAAGAAAGAAAAAAGCCTCTCGATATAGAAATGTTGCGTATACCTTAATAACAGCTGATTTTGGGCAGGGGGAAGTATGCTACATGTATTTCTGTATAACCTCACCACATCCTCAAGGGTCTGTGTAATCAGACAAAATGAGCAAACTATAATCACTTGAACTTCAAGTACAAGATGTATAAAATCTCTGCCATGGCATGTTAATTATTTGCTTACTTAAACGTGTTGAATACCTCAACATGAGATAATTTTTTACCTTTACAGGGAACCCCAAGTTGGCAGTTAACTGAATAATGTCTTCAGATAAGATATCATAGGGATTCAAGGAGAAATAGTCAAAGAATTTTCTGGTGGGGAAATTATCAGCAACTAAATTGTCCCACATATGCTTGTAGCACATTAGTTGAAGCCTGCCAAAGAGGAAATACGTCATGACTATTATAGTGCATTTCCTCATTCACTGAAAAAAAAAAAAAGAAAAAAGAGCCAATGGAGCAGAAATACCTTCCATTCCGTTGTTGTGGTTCAGAAGGAAGTGTAGGTTGAACACGAGTCTTCATGTCAACTAGTAACGGGTTTCCTCCAGTTTCTGTTCCAGGCATCTGAATCTCATCAATCACTCCCACCAACCATACACCTTCTACATAACTTATTCTGATATCATAAGCAAGTAGATCTTCTCAGTAAAGAAAAGGATACAAGTTAGTGCTGCTGGAGTTCCATCAAAAGGACCAATGCACAAATGTTAGAAACTTACAGGGGTAGCTCGCGAGTCAATCCTTTAAATAATAATTGATTTACACCAGTTATAAAATTACAAAGCTTCAAAGCCCATCTATCTTCATCTGATTCCACACGAACTGTGGATTTCTTTGCAACCTGGAAAGAAATTAAAATTGAGATCATGTGAGCTTTTTTGCAAGTCACTGCAGGGTAAAGTCTAAAAAAGTACTATGATTCAAAATCTGAAATGAGCGTAGACAACATGGATAGTCTCCCACATGCAAAATTTATCATTAAAAACCAAATTTGTCTACAGGAACTCAAGATAAGCACAGAACAAAGTGTCATCCATAAAATTGCAAAGTCGGGGGTTCCAAAGGTGTACCTCTTCTTCGAGCTTTGCATGGCGAGCAATACCAATTTCCATAGCCTTAGTGACCCTTCGCTTGCCAAGGAGATTAAACTCCATTTGTTTTTCGCACCATTCCTATTGTTAAGATGAAAGTAAGAATAAACCTAAATCAGAAAAATTCATTTTTTGTAAGTTAAAAAAGGAAAAGTAAGATTTAAAATACGTAAAATAATAGGCCTTGCAAGAGTTATCATAGTATGATATGTGTAAAAAAAAAAAAAAAAAAGATTAAAGTTCATAAAATTCACACCAAAATGGACTCTTTACAGGACTAAACTTGCATTTTCCACATTAAATTTGGATTTTCCACTGTTAAGCATCACATTTCCAACAAAACACATTGTCACCAAATTCATCATCATATAGAAGATGAAAATAATAAGAATAACAGAAAATAAAACATAACCGAACGAAATGCCCAAATTGAACAACAAAAAACACAGACCGACCAGTAAACATTATCATAAATTGTAAAAAGAAAGAAGAGAAAAACCCAGAAAATTTGATTACCGTGGAGGTAATATCAGTGACGGACAAGCCTCTCTTCTTCCTAAACCGATGCAAAAACGAGACGGGCAAGCGTGTTTTCTTCCGGGTCGACCCGAAATCCTCCATATCCAGATGCTCTTTGGAAGCCGGAAACCCCCTCTTCGACAGAGCGGCTATGGATTGTACGGACCTGACATTTCTTTGGAAGTGAGAGAGAGATTGAGCGAACGACGCGACACACGGGTGAGCCAAGGCCAGCGCAGCTTCGAGCAGAGCCATCTCTTCGTCGCTGACAATCTCGATGGGGATTTCGGGGACTCTTCTTCTGCTACGGTTATTGTAGTTTTCGTTGATCTGGGAGGGTCCAGAGCCCGAGTCGGAGGCTGACTCGGTCATCTTTGTCGGACGACCCGGTGAGGGAATATGACCGTTGTAATCGCCACGCTTCGAGGGCAAGTCATTCTTTCTGCCTTGTCTCTGGATGTTGTGCTTTTATCTTCTCTTGTTTTAAGGTCAAGTCAAATACGAAACAAAAAAAAAAAAAAAAAAAAAGAATTGGAATTGTTACGTGTGTGTTGCTCCTATGGGAAAATAAAAGTCCGTCTTCCTCGCTCCTATTCTCTTCCATTGCCCTTTTCTTAATATGGAGGCAACTAGTAATTTTTTTAAATTACTTTTAAAATAAATGGTTGTAATTTTTTAAAATTAAACAATAACTGTTTATTAATAATAAACTTAAATTATATTTTTAACGGTTAGACCTAGTTAAATAAAAAAAATTAATAACTATATCACACTAAAGTTAAAGGACCAACCTAGCTCTTTATCATAAATATTACACCCATCTTTCTTTTTGTGGAAGATAGATACAATGAATTGATTTGGTGTGACTATCTAAAATATAATAATTGAATTGAATTTTTAATGAAAAATTAGACGATATTTAAATCTCTAGTTGAAGCTAAAATCATTATAAAAATTCAAATTATACGAGAGACAATGCTATAGCAAAATTAATTTAAACTTGACTTTTTTGGTTCAAACTTATGAACCAGACGTATTATTAATATGTAATTGAATTGCATTACAAATGTTGAATTTCATATTTTGAACAGCTTGGGTTTTTAGTAATTGTAGGCATAGCTTATCGATAATTCTCACACATGACTATATTTGGAAATATATAAAGTGTAAATTCCTTAGTCTTTAAGTTATAAATTTAAACAAAATCATCAATTGAACAAATTTAGTTATATAGGCCATTTGAAAAATAAGTTTGAATTGAAAGTACTATAGCATGTGAGAGCTTTACATTATAGTAAACTTTTACCTTATACTATATTATATAGGAGTTATACACTATTTACAGTTGAAAGTACTAAATTTGTATTTGGCAATCCAATTTCAACCAAAACTTTTGGTTGCTACAATATAAATATCTCACATGCTATAATGTACCAATATTGTTTCAAACTGTAGTTCCCAAACACCCTTATAGGTGTTTGGTAAGTATAGTTAAAACTGAAATTTTTAAAATTAAAATTGTAGCATGTGAAATCTTTACACTGTAACTTATTTTTTTATCATTGTCGCATGCGATATCTTTACATTATAGCAATCAAAAGTTTTAGTTAAATCTGATTTTGCCAAACACTCTTTTTATATTTACACACCATTAGTTGATAAATGAATGGACCCAAATATTGGTGTAAAAAATATTTTTCATCCCTATAAAGTTAAAACCCAACTACTCACAAAACAAATGTGTCTCAATATGAAATATAATATACTTTAAAACTAAAACCTGTTATTTTGTGATAGCGAAGATTTTAACTCAATAGGTTTAGAACTGATAAGTTAGAACCAATATTCGTTAAAACTAATGAAACGAGTTTAAACTATGATTTTTAGTTGTAACCAATGTTTAAAAGTTTATTAAAATGTTAATTTGAACCAAAAGTAGTTGAGTAGTGTGTCTGGCAATCTCGGTTAGAACCATGATTGTGGTTGCTAAATAATATAAAGCTCTCAATGCTACAATAAAAGAAAAAAAATTGATACAGTGTAACTGTTGTTTGGAGTTTGAACAAAAAATATTAATTTAAACCATAATTTGTAGTTTGAACTAATGTTTGGTATGTTTAAACCAAAAATATGGGTTTGAACTACAATAGATTATGTTAGTTTGAACTAGTATTTGGTATGTTTGAACAAAAAATATTGGTTGAAACTAAAACCCTCGGTTTCAACTGATTGGACTTAACATCAATTATAACTGATGTTGGGCCAAACATAAATTTAGGTTTGAAAAATTTACAAGAATACCCCCTAAGAGAACACCTTTTTAAGCTTGCCATCTTAAAAGGTTCTTTTCAAAACTACCTATTTAATAAAAAATAATTTATTAAAAGTCTAAATCATCCTCTCTCCAAAGGATGTCATCTTGAAACCCGTCAGATTTCATCTTAGAATCCACCAGAACTTTCTGCATTTTATCTTGGAACCCGCTAGAACCTGTCAAGTTTCGTCCTGGAACTTATTGAAACCCGCCAAGTTCCATCCTTCCTAAGTTAAAAAAAAAAAAAAAAAAAGAGTAGATCAAGCAAAAAAAATGAGGAAGATTGATTGAAGAACGAAGACCAACTATTTTGGAAATTGCGTAATATAAATTTCATAATACAAACATTTATAAAATTGGTGTAATATAAATTTAAAGAACGCAAATCACTTAATATAAACATTTATTTCAATAAAAAGATGGAATAGGTAATGTCATTCTTGATTCGTACAATGCTCTGATCGAAGCTTAAAAGAAAGCTCAAAATACTGGAAATTATTCATTAATAAAAAATAATGATGATTCGAATCATATCACACACAAAAACTAAATCGATCAACTGCAATCAAAAGTCCGAAATCATCTTACAAGCGAACCAAACACAGATTTGAACTAGAGATATATCAAACATCAACATCAAATCCTTTTGGATCGGAAGCTTACGAAAGAAGGAATACAATCATTTTCAATCATTTCCAAGGCATCAAATTAGTTCTATGCACCAATTTCAATCACAATAAAAAAAAAAATCTCTCAGAAGCTTTTCATCAAACGCTAGACATGTATTGGATAAAACATCTCCATAAACACCTCATCTCAGTCCAAACGCTCAAAAAGTAAGCCAAAACAATCCCAAAATCCACCTACAAAACCCTCGCTTACCGATTCCTCATGCTAAGCAGCGAAGGCGACCACCGGTCGATTCCATGAGCTCCAGCAATGGAGAGAAGAGACTCTAGCCGGTCGAGAAAATACTCCGAAACTCTAGAGAGATATCGCGATCTATAAATGGTGGAATTCGTCCGGTCCATCCCCATTTTCGTCACGAGCTTGCAATCTACAAGCTTCAATCACGATCTCACGATGATCGAGATCAATCTCGCGGGGGATCCACAGGCAAACGAGGACCGAGCTTCCCCTCACAATGGCGGCTTGTTTTTTTGAAGCCAAGGGAGACGACGAAGAAAAGGGAGATGAGAGGTGAGAGTGAGAGAGAGACGAGCGGAGAGGGGAGAGAAACACGGCGGAGGAGTGAGTACGGGCGGAAGGGAGAGAGATAGACGAGAGAAGAAAGGGCCAAACAATACTTAAAGATGGCAATCTTGATAAAGAGAAAAAAGGAGCCGCCAATATTTAAAAAAAAAAGGATGTCTTGATAAAGAGCGCTCATGACGAAGCGTTACTTGAAAAACTTTTTTTGGGTTTCGACTTAAAATATACATCCTAACTGATGTTCCAAACAAGGGGAAATTGGAGTCTTCATTGGGGTAGGCTTATTTTTACAGGTGGCCCGACCATGGTATTTTTTCTTCAACGGCAAGCAAGCTCCCAATTTCTTTAGCCAGAAAAAGTAAGCTCACAATTCATGGTTCCTTACAATAGAAGGCGACGTAAAAAGGCAGACAATTCAACACGTGTCGTTTTTAATCTAATGTAGGATCTGTTTGGTAAATAGATTCAAATTAGTGATTTAATTTGAGTTAGTGTGATTTGAATTAGGATTTGAGTTAGTGATTTAAATTATTATTCGAATTGATATTTGAATGTGCATTTAAGTTTTAATCTGAGTGTGGAATAAAATTAGAATTTGTGTTGGAGAATAGTGAAGGTAGTTTTTGATTTATTAATAAATTTAATAAAATCTTAATATTAATGATCTTAAAAAATATGCAATATCGAGCTTAATTTATTCCTCTCTTTATTGAAAACACAGTGAAAAAAGAATCATCTCAATTGGATATCAAATGAAGAAATTATGATTTTTTTTCTCAAATATAGCAGAGAGAATTTTAGTTTTTACTGTAGTAAAGATATCTGAGTATCAAAAATTTAAGAGGATAAGAACCTTAAAAACTTAGATTCTTGATACTCAAATAATTCAGATTTTAAAAAAAACAAACGCGTATTTAAAGAATTCTTAATACGTAAATCTAAATTTGAATCTATTGTGTTTAAAGAAAACTATTGTTGAGTAATTTTTCAACATTTCTTCAACGACTGGACACTGGTCTACTTTTTCACCACCCATATTACTTTTATATGTAAATTAGATTTAAATTTTTCTAAAATAACATATTGAACCACTAATTTTCTAAACACGGTATTCTTTTTGATTTGCCGAAAATTTCTCAACTTCCCACACTTTTTTTTTTTTTTTTTTTGTGTCTTGGTTTAATTTTTTATGGGTCTTTTTTTTCCGCTGTCAATATATGCCGATGAGGTACTTTTTCACCTGTTCTCCTTAGGTTATATGCAATTATCCTTATTGCACAATAAAATATTATTGAAAGTGTTTTTTTTTTTTTTGACAATTAAAGGAAAAAATAAATAAACAAAAAGGAATAAAAAGGAAAAATTGTCGTTGACAAATGATCAAAGTGAATAGAGCTCGTTTAATTCGTTGGTTCGAATCACGGTTCGAATCATTTTACTACAGTATTTTCTTTCACAAAAATTTAAATCTTTATTTAAATTTTTTACACAAATCTATGAACCAAATGGAATGGTAGAAGAAAAGAGGCTGCCCATAGTTTTTTTTCACACGTGGAGACAGAGAGTGGAAGGAAAAAAAATTAAAAAAAAAAAAAGTTGAGTGTTTAAGAAGTAGGGAAGAGATACTCAACTAGAAGACTATCCACCATCCAGTGTCATGGAGCGATCTGATATCTGCTTTCAAATTTCAATTCTGTGTCTTAACCAAAACCCGCCACCAAACCCCCAGTCTCTGTATGAACCCCCCGTCTCTTTCCTTTCTCTTCATAAACACCCACATTCTTCTACGCACCAACACACAAAACAAAAGGAAAAAAAATTTTTAATAAAAAAAGGAAACATGGGAAGATCAAGAAGAAGCAGAACATTGAGCCTTCTGGTTCTGGGCCTTGTGCTTTGCCATGGATTGCTGGGAATGGCCGTGGGCTACGATGGAGAGGAGGAAGACTGGAGGAGTTGATGGGGCCTTCCTGTTGGAGGTGTCTAAGCATGTGGTGAAGACTGATGCAGGGGAAATGAAAGCGGTGAAGAGCAGTTTTGGCGGCAGATTTGTGGAAGGGCCCATGAGACTTGGTTTCATCACGATGGAGCCCAAGACCCTTTTCCTCCGTCAGTATCTTGACTCCAATTTGGTCATCTTCATTCGTAGAGGTACATATTTTTGCATGATTTTTTTGTCATCGTTTTTTATCAAAGAAATGAGTTTTGGTTTGACAATCTTGTTTTGCAGGAGAAGCAAAAGTGGGGTTTATATATGGGGTGTTACGAAAATAATACGACGAAAACAAAGAATAAAAGCACATAGAAAATTTACGTGAAAACATAAAACGAAAAAAACTATAAATAAAAGAGAATAAAATTACTAAACTCGTGAAGATTACAATGGAGGCGTTAGGGTGGTCAAAAATTCGTTAATATAAAACTCTAATGCAATACATCATATATATAGGTATAGACCAAACCTAATGAGCTCAAAAACATAAACCAAACAACCCAAAAACACAACGTTCTGTACCGCGGGGATGAAGCTTCCGCATCCCAGAGCGTTCAGTGGTGGGGCTACAGGATCAGGTCTATTGGCCCAATCTCTTCGCTACCATCACAGATATCATAAAAAATCACATTTTTGTTTTTCATCACAATTGTCACACCGTAAACTTTTTGAGTCAGATCAAACTGAATTTAGATCACTATACTCTAACATAACATAAGGATCAGCTAGCAGAGTGAGTATTAAAGATTGGAGATGTGTATAGAATTCCAGCTGGGTAAGCATTTTACTTGATCAACACAGGGGAAGGCCTGAGACTTCATATTATTTGTAGCATTGACACTTCTGAGAGTTTGACCTTTGGATCTTTTCAGGTAAATTCTTAATCTTCTTAATTCTATATTTCTTTGCACCATTTTGTCTATACCATCGTATCAAAAGAAAAAAGTCTTGATAATTTAACAGAATATCATCTGTATTTTTTTCATGCCCAGTTAAAAGAATTCTCATTTGTCTATACCCAAACAACTAGTAGATTTTTGTTTAGTTTCGTTTTATTTATCCATTTGAATTTTATTACACAAAATTTCTTTGTTGGTGGAGGAACCAACCCAACATCCGTGCTCTCTGGATTCGACTCCGAAATACTCGAAAACGCATTTAACGTAAGTAAACAAAAACTATTATCTGCTCCAGATTCTTGTTCTATATTAGTGTTTTTTTTTTTTTTTTTTTTGTGTTGCTCTCGACACTCGACACAATGTCGTTTTACAGGTTACACAAGCAGAACTGAAGGTGTTCTTGACCAGCCAACGAGAGGGTCCAATAGTGTACCTTTCGGACTCTCGTTCACCAAGACTTTGGTTCAAGTTTCTACAGCTGAAAGAAAGCGAGAAGCTAGAACACCTGGAAAAGATAGCGGACTTTGAAGAAGAAGAAGAAGAAGATGATGAAGATGAAGAATCTAATGATGAGAAAAAAGAAGAAAAAATTTGGTCATGGAGAAAGCTGTTAGGTTCGGTTTTCGCCAACAGAGAGAAGAGACCTGAAGAGGTTAAGGGAAGGGGAAAATCCCCAGACTCTTACAACTTATACAGCAGAAAACCAGGCTTCAAGAATAAGTATGGTTGGAGTGTTGCCGTGGACGAGGCTATGGTTGGAGTGTTGCCGTGGACGAGGCTTCTTATACCCCTCTCCGAAAATCCAACATTGGCGTCTACCTTGTCAATCTCACCGCGGTAACCATATTGATTGATTCTTTTAGATTAGTAAAAGTTAGTACACATCTAATCTAGTTTTTTATTTTTTTTTAATAAAAAAAGGGGTGAACTGCTGTCACTTTTAACTAAGGTTAAATGAAACTCGAATTCTCAACCAATGGTCATTAAAGTGACGGAGCTTACAACTAATTACGCTGTTCTTATCCGTTATAGCATATGTTTTAATGCTACATGCTAACATGTTAGTTTGTTAATTTGGTTACCTGTTTTCATGGGAGGTGCCTAGGGTTAGGTTTGGACGCATTAAACTAATCACCTCAGATTTTATAAGTACATTGTCTCAGAATTGTGAAAATTTTTGCAATTAGCCCAATATAAGCATGCGTAACTAGGATATTCTGTCACAAACTTAAACGGTTTTTTTTTTTACTAATTAAAGTGTAAGATATAGTAAACGAGTGGTACTATTATATTTGTTTCAATCATTAGGACGAGTAGCGAGTATGATACTTGTAAGATCCTTTGTGCAACACAATTTGTTTTGCTAACAGTCAATTCATTAGCTACACTATACGACGGCTCTTGGAACAGGGTATTTTGGAGCCTAATTAGAACGGCAGGTTAGAACAACCAAAAAAATGTGTGAGAAAACGATAAAAAAAAGTTGGTTGGATAGTGTCCACAAACACCCTATTAATTAGTCTATTCTTATGTTATATTCAACTTACTATCCGAGTATACATTTGACTTGTTTTAGTGTTACAAGACCCTTGGAAAATGTAGACGTCCCGAACGGTGCTTTTGCCCTTGATTTATTATTGAGTTTTGAACCTCCTTGTTTCACAGGGATCAATGATGGGCCCGCACATAAATCCAATTGCAACAGAGTTTGGAATAGTGTTGAGAGGGTCAGGGAAAGTACAAATCGTGTATCCAAACGGTTCCCTAGCGATGAACACCGACGTGAAAGAAGGTGACGTGTTCTGGGTTCCGAGGTACTTCCCGTTCTTGTTAATTGAGTCACGTGTTGCTCTATTGGCTAAGTCTGTTATTTTGTTTTTTTTTTTTGTTATGAATAATCCTAGTCTTTAGGAATCTGTTAATAGTGCAGTAGTGGTGGCCTGTAGTTTAGACTTGTTTGTTACAGACGTGGCAATAATTGCTTTGTCTATAGACATAAGTTAGTGGTCAAATAGTGGTTCTGATCTTTTTTTTACCGTTGTGTAATTTGCCTATATAAAGGCTATTTGTTTAATGGAAAAGGCACTGCTGCACATAAGCAATAAATGCCCATTTCACAAAAGTATTTTGTCCCTTTCTCTGTTTAATTTCTTTATTGTTATCAGTTCTGCCAGATCACGTCACGGACTGGGCCCATGGAGTTCTTTGGGTTCTCGACGTCGGCCCGCAAGAACCGGCCCCAGTTCCTGGTCGGGGCCATCTCCATTCTCCGATCCATGAGGGGCCCAGAGCTCTCCGCCGCTTTCGGAATGACCGAGGACAGTCTTCGCAAAATCACCGACGCCCAGAGGGAAGCCCTTATTTTGCCGTCGCCGATGGGGGCGCCGCCGGTGAAGGCGGAGAGTATTCCTGAGGTTAATAATGCCTTTGGGAGTGATCTTTGATTGTGGGCTCTAGGAAAAGCTTTACATTTGTTTTGTTCCTTTCTGTGTAGTTTTTTTTTTTATTTTCTTTTATTTTTGAGCTGCCTTCTGTTTGTGTTTAGAGTTTGTTAATGAGTCAAAACGATCAACCTTTGTGCTGTATTATTGTTCCCTTTTTGTGACCAAAAATATACACCAGTGAAAAAAAAAAAAAAAAAAAAAAGGAGAGAGAACAGATTTAAAAAACAAATGTAGAAAATATCAAGCATCCAATTTTCAGAAGCGCAAGGAAGGAGATTAAACGAGAAAAATCAAGGCTTTAATCGGTGTTAAGAATAATGAGGCAACAATGAAGGGAGGATAAAGAATTCTCTTACCTCAAATGCATGCTACTTTTCGGTTTCCAGCAATTTACGCATGATCGAGAACGTGGCCTCAGTTTACTAAATTAGTATCTGTTGTGTTATTTTTTACACCCAAGCAAGACTTTTACTTTTAATGTTACAGCCATTATCGTTAGAGCTCTACACTATTTAATGATAACTAAAACGTTGGTTCTAATCATCAAACATCCTACTGATTAAATCGTTTAACCACTTTATCTGGTTAGTATGCCATTGTCTTCCAATTAAATTTTCACATGTAATTGAATCGTTTAATTATTTTATCCGGTTAAGTCCGTCAAAAGACAAGAAAATAGAAAAATGAGAGAACTGGATGACTTGGTGTAATACTTTTAAGTGGAGGTTAACAATTTTTAATAAATAAAATAAAGATCAGAAAATATAAATAAAACATGAAAAAAAATCTATCGAGGATTTAATTGAAAACTCTCAAAACAAAATAAAAATATAAACAACAATTTAAACCACAGTTTAATGTAGCACCATAAATTTAATAATACAAAATTATCATCATCATTATTCCAATTCTCAACAAATCTTAATACAGTCACAGAAAAGTAACATTCGATACTTACATTATCATGATGGATATTCTTAGCAAATAAAGCAAATCCAACGTTATATAGCTACATAGTTTCCTCAACTATTTTCTTGTAGCCACTTCACACTTGATGAGTTCTAAAAATATAGAAATATAAAGGAATGAGCGACAACATATTTAGTAGTGAAAACATTACTCGTCTTTAGGTTTTTACCATTGCCATATTAAAACCTGCATAATTAGTTCAAAATCATTATTCATCAATATTATCATGTTCAATTCAGGTTGATGTCTTATGATCATTGTTACTAAGTTCCATATATATATATATATATATACACATATTTATTCAGGATTCAATTATACTCATCTATATCCACCGTGTAATAGAATATCATATCACTCAACTCAACGAAACCCAAATGAGCACGCTGAGTACCCTCCAAACATTCCATGGGTGTTTCGATGAGGGGACATCAAGCCCTAGATCCTCACCAAGTCGATTCCTGTACAATGTGTTTTGGGACTTTCGACCCAAGGGAGCGTCATCATCTCCCCCTATTTTACCTTTTAGGGGCCTAAGGACTTAACCGTCGCCCTTTTCACATCTTACCATTTCTCTATATTCATTCATTATTTATAAAGTTAGTTTTTCCTAACAATGCTTCTCAATTTACAACGACATATGTCAAATCAATATATTCCTCGCTATACAATACAAGACGAGTTCATGTCATAGTTTCATATGTGATACTCATATAATAACAATTCAATGTACATATATATATATATATATATATATCTTGCAGTAAAATAGCCAATTTTAATTCCATAAAAAACTCACAAAAGATAAGTAATAGAATTTCTACCTCTTGGTGAATTACTATGCTAATAACTTCTAGCTCACAATAACAAACTCACCACGTAAGCTTCAAGTACTTCGTCATCCTACGACATATAAAATAACTATACTTTAACTAAATTCCTAATTCATAATCATACCAATTTACTATTTATTCTTGTTGGTGTGCCGTAATCATTTATTTGAAATCCTTGGTATATTTTGGAACACAAAATGGTGTAAAACAAGTGTGTTTAAAATGTATGGCCTTTTGAATGATACTGCTATTTTTGGACTCTTTGTCGGCCTACCTGTTACTGTTCATCGGCCTGCTGAACTTTCGAATTTGGCCTGCTGAACTAAACAGTGTTCAACATGCCAATTCATAGTGTTTGGTCAATCGAACCTGTCGATGGGTTCGATCTGCCGATTGAAAAGATCGACCTGCCAACAAAACAACTTATGAGAATTCTAGTTTCTATTTTCAAAGTTTTCAAACTTTAAAACTCAATTCGATCCATTTTAACAATTTTTATGACATAGAAAATGCAAAAAACCCATGGATTAACACATTTAAACACAAATAGATTATTCTTTTCAAAATTTTCATGCTCAATAAACAAATCTAAACCAAAAATCAAAACTTTTCAAAACTAGCTCCAAAATTCATTTTAAACAAAGATCTATGTAAACCAAACTTCAAAAACGTTGTATAATTACCCACAAACATCAAGAACACATTTCTCTTAATTTTCATAGCAAAATACCACTTAGAACCAAAATAAAAGTTTTAGAAATCTAACCTCAAAAACTTAGCTTAAATCCATGATTTTGATGTTGAAAATGTTTAAGCCTCTTCGATATTGGGTTTGTGAGTGATTATCTGTGGTTTTTGTGAAAGGACAGCTTGAGGTTTTCTTTGATTCTCTTTGGTTTATCTCATCGTGGAAGAAGAAATGAAGAAGAAGGAAGGAAAGAAAAAGAGAAGAAAGAAAAGAAAGAAAAAGAAAAGAAAGAAGTAAGGAGAGATGTGAGAGAAAGCAAGAGAAAATGAATTGATTTGAATTGAAAAGGAGAAATGAATGATTGAGTAATAGGTGAGAATGAGTCTCTTCTAGAGACTTTTAACTTAAATAATACCAAATATTTTTTTCATAATTAATTAAAAGTTACGAGGGTATTTTAGTAAATATATTAAATAAGTATAAAAAATTCTAAAAAATTCTAAAAATAAATAGAAATAAATATTGTGAAATAGATTTTAAATGATACAAATTTTTAATTGGCACATTAATAATTAATTTAATTATCTTAATATCTGTTAGAAAAATAATTGGTGTCACACTTAGTTTAAAAATGTCACTTCGTTCTCATTCAGCAAATATAAATTTGACTTCATAAGCAATAGTTGCGTATTCTAAAAAGAAAAGGAAAAAAAAAAAAAAAGATAAAATTCCATTGACATTTTGTTATCTATTTCTCAGTGATGAGAGGATAAGTTGTCGTTTTAACTTTTATTTGTCTCAATTACATTAATGCGAGAAGTAAAATTATGAAATCATGTCTACTACTGCACGCAATCCATTCGTAATTCGTAAAAGCACAGAGAGGAGCTTCCAAACACTCGTCCGTGGATTAAAAAAAAAAAAAAACCTGCAAAGCACAAAAATATTAAAATGACAAAATACATAAAGCAGAAAACTGACAATAATGAGGCGAAAAATAAAACGTACAGTAAAGTAACAATGGATTATTCATTTATAGCCTGGATAGAATATGTGTGTGTAACTAGCTACTGGCATAAAACGGATTTTTTTTCTTTTGGAAATCTGAAACGGAAAAAACTTGAGAGTAACATGTTGGAGAACTAATGCATTGAATAACAATAATGAAAAAAAGAAACGGAGAAAGGTATGAAACGACAACAATATTATACCGTATAAAGCATTCAAAACGAAGAGCAATATAGACGACAATTGAAAAAGGCCAGCCCGACAAGCCGGGGAGCTAAAAAATAGAATAACCACAGCAATAAAAATGAGACATGAAAAACAACAACAATGGGAAACAGTGTAAAACGTTCAAAAAGACGAGAAACGCAAACAACAATGAAAACGAATAAACAAAAAAGACAGGAGCACGAAAAAAGGTTAATTACATAACTACACTTTTTAATTTTAATTATTTTTTAATTCGTTTATTTATTTTTAGAAACTACAAAAGTATTATTTGAATTTAAAAAACTTGTTTCAATTTTATCCTTATAAATATAAAAAATTTGACAAAATGACATAATTACCTTTAAACAGCTATATCTCATAGATTTTAACATATAAAACTCCTAAAATAAAGTATCAAATTTCAAAAAAAGATCTTAAAGTTTATGGTTTTTTAAATATTAAAATATATTTTTAAAATTTTTTTAAGAAGAAAAAAATATTTTATAAACAAATTTAGTCTAATTAAGGATATAATTGTGTTATCTTTATATTTTTTGGTCCAAAAAGTTTGCGATGAATAAAATTAAAATAAGTTTTCAAATTCAAAAGATATATTTATAGTTTCTTAAAGCATAAGGATGAATCGAGAAATAGTTAAAATTAAGAGGTATAATTTTGTAATTAAAAAATAAGATAAAACCTTATCAAACAACAATACAAAAATAAACGACAAAAATAAAAAACGATAAAAGTATTAATTTTGAAAATATAATTTAAAAAATATATAGAAAATGACAACAAAATTGGAAAATGGAAATGGAAAATTTAAACTACAACCCTAGATAATAAAAAAAAAAGAAAAAGATAATATTATTAGAAATAACAAAAACTAGGAAAGGTCCACGAAATACAAAAGACAGTGAAAAAGGGCAAGTTATGTCCGAGAATGGTTGGTATCTATAAATATCTAAAAACGACAAGAGTGGGAAAACGATAGCGACGACAAACTTATGAAGGGAAATAAAAGTAACTTGAGAACAACATAAAAACCAGTAAACGACGATAAAGCATGTGGCATTTTCTGACGACGAACATGTATGCGACAGTACAAAGAAAGGAGGAGCTACAAACTAGAGGTGGCAATAATCGTATTTATGCCATGTTCGTATCGATATGTTTACAGCACGATACATTTAACCTAAATACAAATATGACACGATTAATAAATGTGTCAGAAATGCAAACACGAACACGACAAGCTTATGACATGCGTAACACGGCACGATATGATTAACAAGATTATTAAACGTGCCCTGATGGGTTGACACGATAACAACACTCATATAACACGTTTATGATCCAATTAACTAAAAATTTAAAAAAATTAAAACAATTTAAAAATTTTAATTTTTTTTTTAAAAAGCCAATAAAAAAAATTAACAAAAACACAATATCTAATTAATACTTACTTACTATAAATATTTTAAATATTTTTATTTTTAAGTTTAAATATGTTATAAATGGTCAAGTTGTGTTGCGCCGTATCAACATATTTACGACCCGTTTAATTAAACGTGGTAAGGCATGTTTAACGAATTAATACAAATTTAGTCTGTTTATTTTTGTATTATTTATACTAATTTATTTATGACATAATTAATAAATATGTAATCAAAATCTATTTATCTCGTGTTGTTTTTTATCATATTATCGTAACAGGTAGACGACTAGAAAGTCTACGACACACTGCAACACTAGAGAAGAAAAACGACAACGAAAGAAAAAGACCAATCTGCTTATTGCGGCTTTCAAGATGGAAGCCTCAGCAGATGCCTTAGCCGCTAGGTGATGCATTTTGACAGAAGCTTGATCTTTCTATTTTCCCCTGCAACTAACTACAAGAAAATTTTCCCGGAAAAACCAAAGGAAACGCAAGAATTCTTACTATCAGAGTCAGCGATGAAGGCGTCCTCTTCTTCTCTCGGTTTCGTTTCAGTTCTTCTTCTGCTGCTGAGCCTGTTACATCGTACGGGCGCCGAGGTTATAACCCTAACCCCTGACACCTTCTCCGACAAGGTAACAAATTTTCATTAGATTCAATTCCTTTCTAATTCCTTGTTTAGATTCAGGATCGGACACAGATCCGCCTTGCCAGTAATCTAGTGCTGCGCAGATTTTTTTTATTTTTTTATTTTCTATTTTTGTAATCTCAAAGTTTCAATTATTGATTTACAGCGCTTGATTTGTTTAATTTTATGTTTTTTTTTTTACTTTTTTTTTTCGTAAACATAGATGTATCGTTAATCGCTGAAATTTATTTATCAGATTGAATTAATTATAAGCTTTTCACGAATATCACCGAGATTGCATTTGTGAATGGCTATACTGGGTTGTCGTTTATTTCTTAAATGTTTCTATATTTTTTTTTTCTCTTCGTGGTAATTTTGTTCCAAAATTTAGTACAATGAGACATTCGTCGTTTTGTTGTTCCCATTAGGTGAAAGAGAAAGATACTGCTTGGTTTGTGAAATTTTGTGTTCCATGGTGTAAACATTGGTAAGTTTTTTTTTTTTTTTTTGGGATTTCTTTTTTCGACACTTGATCATGAAAACAGTTAGTGACTGATTCTTATTGGTTATGGCAATAACTGGTATCAGCAAGAACTTGGGGTCTTTGTGGGAGGACCTTGGAAAAGTAATGGAAGGTGAGGATGAAATAGAGATTGGGGAAGTTGATTGCGGTACAAGTAAAGAGGTGTGTTCAAAGGTCGATATTCATTCGTACCCTACATTCAAGCTGTTCTATGATGGGGAAGAAGTGGCGAAATATAATGGTAAGATTCAAGTTTCTCAGTCCTGTTGTACATGTTTGAAGTATGCTTCCTTTGGAAGAGTAACATGCTTAATGGTGAAACCTAATTAGATGTTTTGAGGGCATACATAGGAGGTTTAAAGAGCAATTTGAGCTTGAAATAATTTGACCAAGGACAAGTATCTTAACTCTAGCATGAAGTATTTTTCTTAGTCTGATTTAAATTCGCTGGGGTAGTTTTTGTAGCACAGTCAGCCCATCTTTGAGAATGACGTTATCAGCTACTTTGTTCTGCTTGCTAATTTAACCACCAGAAATAGTGCAATCGTGATGGTTGTGACGCATAAGTGAGACATTCATGAAATTAATAAAGGATGAATCACAAAAATTGGCCTTGACCTTGCATCTTGCATCGCGCAAGAGGCATGTGGCATAAATTTAGCAATGATAATGTTATCCATTTTGTTGTTATAACCAAGTAAAATGTTATTGCTAAAATACGTAGATAGATGATTGAAATGGAATGCTCTATCTTAACATCCAAGAACATGGTAATCAGGAAAGGCAACTGATCCATTGCGGCACTAGATTGAAGCTAAAGTCGACATTTTTACTTGCTGGATTGGCCATTTTGTGAGCTGTGACTTGAAATGCTGCTAAGAGTGCAATCATTCTTAAATTAGAAAGAATACCATATCATAGTTTCTTTCTGCTTTTTATGTCAAAAATTGTTTCAATCAATGCAATCTTAAAGCAGAATAGAATATCGCATATTCATGTAACATATAATGATCATCTCATTGATGATTATGGGTGTCACAAAAAAACTATTTTATTGAATGCTATGGTATGAAACTAGCGGTGATGACAACGACGACATCAGTCCTTTGTAAACGGACATTAATGGTGTGATGAAATGATAGTATTTGTTGCAGAATTTATGGTTTTGCGATAGGTTCCAGATTTAATGCGTATGCCCTCTGTTTTCTCTTCAGCTGAGATGCCACCAACATTGTTTGACCTTGTATTATTAAGTATTAAGAAATTCATATGCTATTTTGCTTTTGTTGGCTTTGACTCAAATGATTTAGCTCAATTATTCAATTTAGAATCAATAAAACATCTTTTATTTTTGTTGCTCGAATTGCATGTATCAGGCACAAGGGACATTGAATCACTCAAAAATTTTGTCTTAGAAGAAGCCGAAAAAGCAGCTGCTAAGGCACAGCATGAAAATGATGAGTTGTGATAACTTGTCAGGCAGGTAACCTTTTCCTTAAAGCATTTTAGTTAATTCATACTCTGTAAGTCGTTTAAGAAACCCTGTATATAGGCTCGGCTATAATAACCGCTTTCTTGGATATATTTTGTTTTTATTTGAGGAATTTTTGGGAATTGAGATTTAAAGAAGACTAGTTCCCACAACTGATTCAAACTAACCTATATGACAATAACATGTTTGCCGCTTGCAGTTCACAATATGATGTTTTACAACAATGCGCTATGCAGTTCATGAACGTTTCAGATTGGTCGATAATCGATTCATTGGATACCAACAGCAAAGTTCTTCTTTTATGTATACAGGGTGAGCCATTCCGTATTCAATTGCACTAATCGTGTTCAAACTTGCAGAAACTTGTTTATGAGCGATTTTGCTTTAAGTAGTATATCTTTCAGGAAGCACCGGTGCTTTTCGACTTGGTTTGAGTTCTGAGTACTAAATACATTCACGCTGAATGTTTGGTAATGTATTCATTATGATTTCATTTCTTAATCCATGATAATGCTGGGTGTTTGTTTATCTATGATCTTATACACTGCATATGAAATTCTTACGGCAATTGGCAATAAATTTCTTATGTGATCAGGCAGGTGGGAGCAAATGCATTTCTATACAATTTCTGATTTCATGGGTGTAAAAAAGGACGGTAAATTTTTGAGACTCTAGTTAAAAATATCGATTTGGTGAGGTTATAGTGTACTTTTTTATACGAAAATGGTGACATATCGAGAAAACAATGGAAAAATTAAAAGAATGTAAAATCAGCAGCCAATTTTATTGTATTTTTACCGCGTAACGTGCTTGTTACACTTCTTAGATTAGTATATTGTGGTGTCAATATTACATGAATCCAATAAGATCCTTGTAACATTTGAGCTCTATAGGACTTTTTTTAATGATATTTATGTATAACTTTTTTACGTCAAACTTGTTTATGTATGTAATTTTTAATATGCATTTTCATAATTATTTTTAACATTTCTACGGATATCAATAATTTCTTTAAGTATGAAGTATCATGTCTTCACAAATACTGATATTTCATCATTAGAAGTATCAAAGATATAGCGTGTTTGAATGCACTGGTTTGAACCAATTTTGATTGAAATCATTTTAGCACTTTTTTTAACATTGTAATGTGTGAGAGATTTACACTGTAGCAATCAAAAATTTTGGTTGAAACTAAGAATGCCATAATCCTTAATAGCTATTTTTTTTTAATGTGGAGAGAATGTATTTTTAAAAAATGTGCTTGAATTCAGTACCTGTGTTGCGGGATCGAAATCGTCCACTTTAGGTGACTGCATGTGTCTGACAACATATTTGTCTTTGTTTAATGAAGGTTTCTGTTGACGGTTGATCTACAATCAAATACGAAAATACTAATTTAGTTTGCTAGAATTATGTTTAAAGAACTCGGGCCCTCAAATTATCGTTAATTGGGCCTATTAGCTCGAGTAAACAGGTAAAGCTAGGTATAATAGATAGAATAAATAATATTATAAAAACAAGAATATTACACATAGGATTTATAGTGGTTCACTCTATTAAGGAAGAGCTACGTCCACTGTAATTCACTAAAATGTTTTTAGTATAGATTACAAGAGAGCAAAAAGAGATGAGAAAACAATTGGACAGAGTTTCTGTATCTCGTTCTATCTCTCCCTCGTATATTGAGGCAACCATCTCCTTATATAGAGAATAAGGGTGAGTTGTGGCTCCCAACCGTCTGGCAAAGTGGGATAATGTACAACTGTAGTCGTGGGACACATGTCGATCCGTGATAGGCCAAAAGAATCATGCCTCCCTTATGTTTCGGCTTATGATCAGACGTGTTAATAACTGTTAATAACCGTCAGTTCGTCCTGATAATTGTTAACTCGTGACAATCGATCTGGTTGCGTCTTTCTTCGATCTACTTGATTTGTTTAAACATTGGGGCTTTTGGGCCTGTAGACAATTCGAGTATGACTAAATTACACTCCAACAGCCACTAAAAAAAATGTGGAGACTATAGATTCAAGGCAAACATTATGAACAAGTGTTCTATCTATAAACCAAACTTTTCCTCTTTCCAAAATAAAAAGTTTCTCCCTCTGGCCCACACCTTTTTCTACAAAGGGAGTTATTTAGGTTAACATTAGTGGCGTGCAGAAGGCTTTTTTGGATACCCCTTTCTTCTCTCTTCTTGAAGCTAATATTGGTTTCCTTCTCATGTTATTTATGCGTTAAGAAAACATCTTCTCAATGAAATAAGGAGAAAGTCTTCTTGCGGACAGTAATAATAATTCAAAATCTTCCAAGTTTCAACAGGGGATTTATTTTAATGAAGTACACCAATTTAAATTAAGCGTTTTAATGCCATGTCCAAATGATGAACGATGTGAAAACAACATTTAAGGACACCACTCCATCCAGCATCGCTTTTGTAACCGATGCCATGCGGAACAATGCTTGAAAACCACACGTTTTCTTTCGAGACATGCTGGTTTTGTTTTATGTGCGCATAAACGGCTGTCTTCTTCGTACCCCTCTCTTAAATGCCCACCTTATCAACCAAGTAAACTACTTTTGTTGGGTCTGAGTTTAATTTTCTTAAAAGACTATTTCTAGGTGATACAGAGTTCGTAATAGAAGATTGCTTTATTTTGTTTTAATACGGCGTTTGACATGGTAATAGAAACCGTTGATTAGAACTATTTTTACTGTAATATATGAGAGTTTTATACTGTAACAATTTTTTTTTTATTGTTACTGTAACATATGAGAACTTTACATTGTTATAATTGAAAAAGTGGTGTAGACTACTACTGTCAAACACAAGGTAAGAAATTACGATGAAAAAATTATACAAATTTCTAAAAATTTGAAGATTTGGTTCTCATAATGAGATCAATGAAGAAAAAAATACACATTTGTTTGACATCCTAATTAGAACCAACACGAACAGTATAAAGCTCTCAATAATTACAACATAAAAAAATATTGCTAAGCTTTTATATGCTACAAACTTTTAAACCAACATGATTTCAATTCCAACCACTCTTGCATATACATTTTGCCTAGTAATGATCTAGCATTTCTTACTCTCTCTTTTTACAGAGAAAAACTTGCCATTGGGCATTTCTGGATGAAAAACAAACTTCCTATTGAATCATGCGTCAGAAATGACAGGGAAGATGAAGATACTTTGTTTGTAACAGATGTCCTGCCAACCAGATGCCATACTTTGGAACATCTCTAACTCTTAACAAGAAGCTTGTCGCATAGGTTCAGCCATTTCATGCAAATGGTTTAAATTAAAGTTGGGTTGAATAATAATTGAAAATAGTTCAAACAATAAAAATAATTTTAAAATAGATTAAAAAACTAAAATTTACACTTTACTTCTTTTAAGTTTTTACTATTTGAATTATTTTTTATAATAAAAATTATTTTTATTTTTATTTTTTTTATAAACTATATTTTTTAAATATTAATTCCTATTTAATTTGACTTTTTCATTTTTGAACCTTTACATTTCTTTAAAAATTCGAAAGTAAGTTCAAAAGCACAATTTAAGCCGTACCGTCTAAAACTCATGGTTCCATCAAACGAGCCAAAAGAGAATATGAATTGAAAAAACATGATTTCTTCTCTCTCTCTCTCTCTTCTTGATTAAATTTTAATATTTTACTTTGCAGTTCACAAGAAATCTTTGAAACTTGAAAGAGAGAATATGAATTGAAGAAACATGAGTGCTCAAGTCATTTTCATTTCTTTTGGTGGTTATTGTTTTTTATTTTTTCCTTGTCTGCATAGAACAAGTCCAAAAGAAAACCAAGAATACAAGGGGGGAAGATCAAAGCAAGATCAGGTATAAAACCAAATGAGATGAACAGACAAATAAGCCAAGAGATAAACAAAACAAGATTAAAAAGATTAAAACTTACTGATATACATGATATAAAATCACTAAAAATAAAAGAAAACCCAACAAAAAAATTAAAAAAAAAAGGTCCATGAACATTAGCTAGAATAGAAATAAGTCCTAATTGTTCTTATAATCTAGACAGCTTTTGCTACACAAGGCAAACCATTGTGGGACAGATCATGAAGTGGATTATCAGAATCATCCTCTCCTTTTTTGATCTGTTCCAAAAGTCTCTCACAAATCCTTTGAAATCCCACTTCTTGATTTGCATGTACTCCTTCCCTGCCTCGTGATCTGTGCTTTCTCATGGCCTCCCTTCTGAGATCGTGATCTGCCATCCTGAAAAAATGGTACCACCGAAAACAAAGGGGAAAAAACATTGCATAAGGCTCAACGCAAGAATCTTTTCCAAAATCATATTGTAAAGAGAGAAAGAGAGAGAGAGAGTGATTTATACTCCTTGGAGAAAGTGAGATGATGGGTGATTGTTGAAACGCAAAGAGGAAGTCCACAGGTGCCATGGAGGCTAAACAAAGGCTGCATTCTTTCTTTTTTTCTTTTTTCTCTATTTTTTTCCCTTCTCTCTCTTTCTGTTTTTGGGTATGGTTATGTGATTATAGATGAAAGAGAAAGAAAAAAATTGTGGTTTAGTGAATAGGTGATGGAATTTATATAGAATATTTGATTTTGCTAATGACTTGTTTGATTTGAGTATAATTTAAATTTAATGGACTCAAATTTAAATTTGAGTATAAAGAATTTTTTAGATACGTGTTTGTTTTTCTTAAAATTTGAATCCTTTGAGTGTCAAGAATCCAAGTTTTTAGAGTTTTTACTCTCCTAAACTTTTGATACTCGAATATCTATGCTATTGTAAAAATTAAAATTCTCTCCCTCATATTTGAGGCAAAAAAATCATAACTTCTTCATTTGATATCCAATTAAGATAATTCGTTTTTCATTGTATTCCTAGTGAAGAAATAAATAAATTAATACTCACATTGCATATTTTGTAGGAACATTAACATTAAAATTTTATTAAATTTGTTAATAAATCAAAAACTATTTTCACTGCTTCTTTAAATGCAAATTTTAATTCTATTCCATACTCAAATTAAAACTTAAATGTACATCCAAACGTTAATTCTGATAACAATTCAAATCATTAACTCGAATCCTAATTCAAATCAAACTAACTCAAATCATATTATTAATTCAAATCTATTTACTAAACAAACTCTAATTTTCTCTCTCTTGAGCAATGTGACTTATGAAGCATTATAAGGTCTGTTTGACAAACTATTTAAAATTTATAGTGTATTATAAGAATTCTATCTTGCTATTTTCTTAGTTTGTGTAAATAACAATAATAAAAAGATGCATAAAGCTGTGAAGCTGATCTACAACACGGTAAAGCCATGTGGGCCTTCATTTTTCTGCTGGGCTCTTTTGGAAGCGGTAACGTACATATAAGATGGTTCTTGGTGATCCATAAATGGGCCAACGTTTCTCCAGCCCATTATTAATATAGTCCCCATCCAGTGTCCAAGGTTGAAGAACACACTTGGGATGGGCTGATCGAAGGGTTAACTCCACAAATTGATCTTTGACTCCACCATTGTCAATGATGGAACCCCACCATATAAACGAAGGTAAATTTTATGATTTAAATCAGACGGCATTTACAAAGTGTGTAATGATGCCCCACTGTTACTCTTTTATGGTATTCACCATCATACCAGATGTACTGTTTTTATTTAAAAGTCTAATATGTGATTAATGACGCTACAAAAACCACTTGTTATATAAGTTAAAGAAGGATTTCAGTTTTTCTTTTTGCTTAAAACCCACTTGCTTAAATGATACTCAAAATTTTGTATTTTACCATGTGCTTTATGACCATAATTTTTCCATTTTATTTCGTATCTAGTCAGCTGATTTTTGAATTAGGGGAAGCATTCATTAAGAAAAACTAAATTACATTTCTACTTCAAATAGCATGTAATCACGCAAGTATTTTTCGAGTTGGTTCATAAGCTTTTACTTCTGTGTGTCGTAAAGTGTGATGGAGCCAGCTCTGCAAGCCTAAGTACTTTTTTATTTGGCAAATAAAAAGTAGAGAAAATTTTATTTTAGTACCTTATGTTGTATTGAAATATGAGTTTAGTACCTCTGTTTTGAAAAATTTCATGTTGATTCCTTGGCCTTTTAAAAAAATCTTTTTTGAGTACCTCGAAGCTTTTATTTTAGACACGAAAAAAAATTACCTTTTTATAAAATATATCAGTTGACTGAAATTTTGAACAAAAAGTTGTTAAAAATTATTATGCCTGCAACCAAACGCCCAAATACCAAAATTCCCAAAAATGGTTGCAGGCATAACAATTTTTAAAATTTTTTTCTCAAAATTTTGGTCAATTGATTATATTTTCTATAAAGGGTAATTTTGTCGTTTCGTATCCCAAAAAGGACTCCAAGATACTACAACAAGATTTTCTAAAAAGTCAAGGTACAAACATAAGATTTTCCAAAACAGAAGGTATCAAATTTATATTTCGATATAACACAGGTACTAAAATGAAATTTTTCCTAAAAAGTGAAAACTTAACTCGTTTTCATATACTCTAAAATTAGTTAAAAGGAGTCTCCCAAAAAAAAATCATTTCATTCCTATAAGTCAAAAATCTACTATTTACAACTGTAGGTCTTAGTCTAGTATGTGTTGTACTTTTAGATTTGATCCTACTGTTTTGTTAATAACGAAGTTATGATTCCATGAGATTAAATAAGATGCTCAAAGGAGAAAAAAAGTAGAAGAAAATAGTTAGCAAGTAACGAGCAAAAACATATGTCATTTTCATATTAGCCATTAAACCACATATGAATGTGGTCCATGCAAAGTGTCTGAAAATGAAATGGTGTTTGATAAACTTAATTTTAACTCAAACAGTGTAAAAAAACTCTTACATATTACATATTTTTAGTTTTGTTTAGTTCTAACTTATTTATCAAACACTTATTAGATAGTTGTATTCTGATGAAGTAACAAGCCATTACCTACGCATATTGAATATATTTCATTTTGAAAGGGTGAAAAAAAGCAATCTCATTGAAAAGTTCTATACATCTACCCTTTCTCAAGATGGATGCTTCGAAAATCAGCAAGAGCTCTCCAGTCCACCGCAGTTCTCAGATTTGGACGGCAGTGGGCTTTTACATTCGCTGGATAAGATATTTTTCCCATTGTTCTCCTCCAAAACTGCTGTTTGAAACACGAAAATGTATCCCACTGTTTTTAAATGCTGATTTGATTGGTCTTGGCGACTGTTTTTTTTTTTTTTTTTCTTGGCTTAAATCCTACTAGGCTTAACGGCTGAAAATGAAAAGTAAATTCTAATTTTAGCATTATTCATTAAGACTATTAAAAAAAGTGGCCTTTTTTTTTTTTTTGTTTCTTTGATTTATTTTGTAGTGTCTGGATTATTTATGGCATGGTCTAACAAAGTGAGGAATTTTTCTATGTTTCTCAAAATTGATCGTCCAGTACAAAACCAATAGTATTGTAGGGTCTTGAATTGTGTCCCGTTTGTTTTTATTCTTAAAATATTTAAAAAAACATTTGTATGTTTTTTGAACCAAAAATTTTAAAAACATTTTTAACATAATTCTCAAAAAGATTTTATTTTTCAAAACAAAAATATTTTTACTTATTTTAAAAACTATCCAAACGTTTTATTGTGTACAAAAAGCCCATAATTAGGCTTGGACTTTTATGGGTCCCTTTAAAAAAAAAAACAAAAAACAAAAAAACATCACAGTTAGCTATAAAACATTTTCTGCATACAGTACAAGAATGGACTCAGTCAAATATTTTAAAAGTAACACTAAGTGGGCAACATGCGCAGAGTACTTTTTAGTGAAGAACTTTACAAGTCATGGCACTTTTACAGAAATGTATTATTGGCAAGAAGAGGCAACTCTTTTAAGAGGCGTGAACTAATCATTGGAAGTTTAATTTATATTTTGCTATACAATAAAATCTATGTTATCAATGTTGTTCAGTATATAGCCATAGGAGTCAAGCCATCCATGCGAGTATATTGCAACACAGCAACACAACAAAAGTGCCAAGGAGTATTCTCACCGCTACACAACCTCTCAACTTTAGGGTCATAATTGTTCTCTTAAAAATAAATAGAAAAAGAAGGAAGTAAGTAAGGTCACGTAGTCTTATTTCATTTGTTTTCAAGTATAAATTCTAATAAAAAAGGTTAATTGAGACTAATTCTTTTTTTTTTCTTTGTCATTTTTAACCGAAATTCTAACAAAAAGAGATCAAGTAAAACTAATTTAAAATTCAAAAAACAAGATGAGAATTATTAAAGCTCAATGTGTTACTTTATACTTTTAAATATGAAGTAATACTAGGTAAGCAAAATGCGCCAGTACTTTTAAATTAAAGTAAGAAATTTATATTTTTACAAGCCATGCCAATTTTACATAAATATATGTAAGGTTCCTAAGAAGAGGTAACTCTTTTAAGAGCCTAAAACAAGTGATTGGAAGTTCAACTTATATGATACTAACAATGCAATTTATGTATACAAGAACGGTTTAAGTAAGGTTACAAGTAAGGTTAAGAGTCTTTTTCTGTCACTTTTCATCATAAATTTTAACAAAAAAAGTTAATTGGGACTAATCCTTTTTTTTTCTATCGTTTTTAACCGAAATTCTAAAAAAAAAAATAAAATCAAATGAGACCAATTCAAAATTAAAAAAAAACAAAATGAGAATTTTTAAACTTCACGAGACACAATAAATAGGACCTTAAAGTTCTAAATTTTTTATCCAAAGTGTTAATAGATATTCTTGTATATTGCTTCACAATGACGCATACAGTGCAATGATTTGGAGCACCTTTTAGTATGAATTATGCATATATATTTGGTTCCATGTTTTAAAGTGTCGAAGTGATAGTGCATATGTTTTTGATGAGCTTAATTATTGTGAAATGTCCCACATAGCTTAATCAGCCATGCAATAGGACACCACAAGTGGGCAAAGATTTATTATAGGATAGCGACTATTGCATGTATTATGAGGAGCTTGCAAAGTAGTGAGCCCCAAAATTCTTGATGTGTCTTTTCAAACTAGACTATGAATGAATGACTGCTCAGTCCACATTCATTGGATATTTCACTTCCATCCAGGTCTGCCACATATACAGGAGAAAACTTCTCAGCCATTTAATGCTTTTGTCTATTATAATCAGTGTCATTCTCCCTCCTCAGTGAAGAACCGGATGTTTGAAAAGGCAAAGCGGTGAGAACGTTGTTTTTATCATTTTTTTTTTAATTATAAATAATATAAAATATTTATATGTTAAAAGTAATAATAAAAAAATAATTACAATATAAAATATTTATATATTATAATAAAAATAATTCTAATAGTTCTTATCACTTAAAAAAAAAGGGTGTTTAGTTTCAATCATTTCAAAAAAATAAATGAACGATCAATCAGGCGGTGTCTATGGTAACTGTATAAGAACATGTGAATGTGCAGGACTTAAATTCAGCATCTCTTATATCTGGATTTTTCTGGAGAGGAATCCTTGTTCAACTCGAGGAATTTTAACCAACCCCTCCTAAGAATGAGAAAGAAAATGAAATTATAGTCCACTAGCATGACCTAATTTTCAACTATCAAATATTTATCCCGTTGTATCAGTTTTATCCACCTTTTTTTGCGATGAATTTAAATTCAAAAACATTGCGCAATGTAGAAAGACTGAAAAAAAAATTTTCAAAAATAACAGGACACAAGGATCACTACAAAATCTGGTGATCGCTCCCCGCAGCTATCATCCAATCATCAAAAAAAACTATTTGGGCTGCTGAGGCCTTCAAAGAAGACAAACACTCTTGTATATGTGCGTCCTGCATACATACATGCCATATATATTCAATCCAGAAGGTAGTCCCAACGTGGGCCACCATGAACCTCTTTTTCCTTGCAACAATCAAGGAGGTTACATACATGTCTTTAGTATTGTTTGAAAGAACGGTTAGAACCATTAGTTACAACGGTAAATAGTATAAAATTCTTATATATTACAATAAAAAATAAAATTATTACAATATAAAATTTTCATATCCTACAATTTTTAAATTAAATCTGTTCATCGTAACCATTCTTTCAAACAACTAAAAAATAAGCCAACAAAGGTGGAAAAGATAAAACCACAAGATATGTTTTTGCTAGTTACTTTTGTATTTCAGTAATCAGCCTCATCGAATTTCGTGTGCACGCTTACTTAGCACATTAATCATGAAAAACACCGCTAAACAACGGATAAACCAGCGTTTTCACTTTTCCTTTTCTACTAAAGTTTGGTGCCAAGTGAGCACGTAGCTCCTTGCAATTTGCATACGTCATAACAGCTGACGCAAGGACCGGTTTTGTTCATATATATATATATATATATATTCATAATTAACAGTTTAAATCTCTAACCACGAGAAATATATATAGCACAACAATATCCGAAGTGACTGGTTGATATGATTCCTAGAAATTTGCCATTGAGGTTTCATGTTTATTCGGCGGCATATATACACACCACACACATACAAATATGCAGGACGATGTTGGACTTCTGTTGTTGCGAGAATGTTGTGGAAATAATATTAGAGTTGTGGAGAAAACATCAGAAATGAAGCAAAGCCAAAATTCTTAGATTCGTTGAAGAGAAAAGCATCAGAAGGTTCGCTACGCAGGAGAGATGACGCTGTCGCCAGAGTCTCAAGCCGAGGCATGCTGGTAAGTGCCTGCTGGGAAGATGGCGACAGCATCATTCTCCTGCATAGGAAACCTTGCCTTGTGCATTACAATCAGAGCTGCTGATATCACGTGAGAAATATTGTTGGTCTCAATGGGGATTTTCTTTTAAAGGTAATTAATTTTTTATTATACATGTCCTTCCTTTTCTTTATAGGCGTGTAGTGTAGTCTCCTTGTTTTTGAAATGGTTACAGATATGTTTGTGTTGTACAATGATCACCTACAGAAGTTCTGCAGATATGCTCTATGTTTTATCGCTTATTTTGCGTCGGCGGTTTCAACTTTTTTTTAATGATTTCAACTATTTTTTTTATTACAATGTTTTCTTACAAAATTCCAAGTAAAAAGTAGTTTAAATCATAAAAGATGATTCAAACTGCTCTCCTAAACAGACACAAGCCTAATAATCTTTCCAGTTTCTACATGATGATTTTGTGGAAACCAGTTCCAGGAGAATTGTCGCTGGGCCAGTGTAGATTCTGTTTTTGTCAGGGTAGCTGGCAAGAAGAATAATAATTGAGATTCTCCCTTGTTTATTCGGTTTTTGTAAAATAATCTCATTGTCCCCATTTGAAAAATTATTGTCTTACGTGAATCATAATGCACCTTGAGACTCCAATTCCGCACACCTACAGAGTGTTCAATGCAGTTACTTGTTAACTTCTTGAAGAGAATTTCGTATTACGTCTTAAATATATATATATATATATATATATATATATTCCCCCTATTAATTTTACTAAACTGTGGAAAATGAAACTTAAAATAGTGTTTTTCACCCAAAAAAAAAAAAAAGTGACCGGGCACGCACACGGTACACATAACGGCCATTAAACAACGTTGTTTTTTCTCAATGTCATGTCACGTTGTACCCATTTCCAAGCTCAAGCACGCTTCCGGTTAAGGGGGTGTAAAATTTCCCTGATAGGCTGGTAAAGTGGTAGATTAGTAGTGGTAGTAATCAAAATTTCCCCGATTGGCTGGTAAAGCGGTAGACTAGGAGTGGTGTTAATCAAAATCTAGAAGACTTCGGATCACTTAACTCTATTATACCTTAGACAAGCCTTTCAAACCGCCTCAACTGATTATAAAACATTCTTATGAAATGCAATTGTTTTTGTTTTCCCTTTCGCTTAAAAGAATGAAGACAACTGGCTGATGCCACAACATAGAAAAAAGAAAACAAGTGATGATCTTTAAAAATCGTTGAGCTGATTCAGATGGATGCCTTTCTCAAAAGCCAACCAGGAACCACCAGAAGCGTCGAGTTTAACATATGCTTCAATACAATAACCCCAACAAATTCATGGGTTCAGTGAACAGAAACAACACATCAAACTTAAACTAATTCCTAGTTGACCAATTTAAGTCTGTAACCCCATCCACTCACATGAAATGGAACTATGGAAAGATAAGCAGCCACCCATCTACCACGATCCTTCGGCACCCACTGTTGGGTTCTTGAAAGCGGAGAATTCCCAGAAAGTCTTCAATGAGTAAGGCTGGGAGATTGTCACACCTTCTTCGGTTATTTTAGCTATCTGCAATTGCAAAATGTAGAATGTGTCAATTCACGAAAGGCTTGAAATCAGACTAGAGGAAAGGTGCAGATTTTCAGTAAACTCAGCAACGAAATTTAGAACCTTATAGGACGTCAGGTGCGAGTACTATTATTGCTCAAATTGATTGTCATTGTCCAATTTGAAAAGTCAACATGTTTAATTATGGTAAAAAAAAAATTAACGTCTGCTATATTAACAATGATTTTAAGATAAGGGAGACATTGAAGAGTGATGTATCTCCCCGCAAGCAGACAAGTTTCTGTATCAGTTCTTTTTTTTTCCCCCCACAGAGATGGAGATAATAATGGGAACCATATAATTGATTCCACCTAACCAAGAGGGTCAAGTGATGAATATATTGTTGGCAATGTTCATTAATCGAGTTACAACCATACAGCCATGGACGCAAATATCCATAAAATTTTGAAAATTTCGAAAATTTTAAAGCACCGAAATATCTTTCTACTGTAATATCAAAAATATCATATTTTGTACAAAATTTCAACCAATTTTCAGTAATTTCAAAAATTACAAAATTTAATTGATTTTTTTCCTCTTAAATAATCTATCCATGTTTTATACTTTCAATGAATAAATATTTGTCCTATACGTGTTAAGAGTGTCAACATCGGATGAAGAAAATATTTTCATAAGTTCAAAACCAATGAATTTAGGATCCAATTACAGCAATTCCTCCAATAAGGCTCTTCATGCTTATTATCTATACAAGACTTTAAAACTATGTTGATTATGAAATTTTTAATTATCCTTGTCTGAGCATACCACCACCATCTCAGGCAAATAATTAGAAAAATTCATAGTTTTCCACTCATAGAAACACGGTAGGAAGAAGTCAATAAACCAATATGTGACATATTCATAACTATATTCAACACTACTCAAATAACATGTCATGGCACCAATATTATTTGAATCAAGATGGAATCCCAACCATGTTTGAACCTCACATGACTTTTCTTTAACATTGACAAATATAATATGTATTGAGTTTATTATGTAAATCATGTTTATTTATTTCTTTTTAATGTTTATTTTACCTCAAAAGTATTAGAGACATATTTAACATAAAATTTTCGTAATTTCCACCAATATCGATATTTTTTCCCAAAATTCTGTAAAATTGAAGTACTGATATTTTCACCGATACCGATATTTTCATCCTTGCATACAACCTATCGCCCCTTACATTATCAAAGCACGCAAAGTATTGGATTGAAAGACCAAACCTGAAGCTTGTTGACAGCAGATCTATCACGGTAAAGGAGCACGCGCATGCATTTCTCCAATATCCTCACACCATCTTCAAAACTCAAATTCTCGTGCCACTCATCACGAAGAATTGGCCGTGCAAGGTGATTTCCAAACCCAGTTGCCACATGATTGTCCTCGAAATGTACACCTATCATAGTTACCTGGTTAAGAGGGAAAAAAAACAGTGAGACAGCATGGATTCCTATTTTCGCTTTTAGGGGAAATAGTGTGCGTGTGTGTGTGTGTGTGTGTGTTTTCAGTTTGAAAGGTTGTTAAAATTCACTAAACTTACTGCTATACAACAAGGGAAACTAATCAACCAAGACTTACTGTGCCAAGGTACTTCTGTCCATTTTTCACTCCACCAAGGACAAGTGTGTTCCACAAGGGATTGAACTTATTGCGTCGGTTGTACATAACTCTGGTCAAGTAGTTGTGAACCTCTTTAGGCCCCAACGAGTTTCCATCATCCCACATGTTGTCATAGAGGCTTCAAGCATGAAAACAAAACATGAAAAATGACTCAACTAAAAAAGTGACAAGCACAAACAAGAAGAACCCTACCCCCAGGAAATAAAGAAAAAAGAAAAAGTAGAAACGCATCAGTTGAAAGCTTGTAGCTATAATTTAAGGCACAATAAGTAAGAAACAACCAATGCTTACATGAGCTCATCAAGATAGCGCAGTAGCTCCTGATAATCACTTAATTCTCCGCTTGCACCAAGCAGAGAATGTTTCCCAACAGTCTTCATACGCTCCACGCTCTTGTATCGCAAAGTTGATCCGTAAGAACCTGTCTCCATCATTTACACAACATGAACAGAAATTAAGTTTTGCTGCTGTCATCCAAATATGAATAGCTTAGCATAAAACGTGTGTAAAAGGAGGAGATGAGAAGACGGAGGATTATTGTTAACAAAAAATATGCATACACACCCAAATAAATTAAAGTAAAAAGGGGGATCGGTTTTTTGGGGGGAGAGGGGGGGCCGCAACAGAGCGAGAGAGAGAGAGAGAGACTGTAAATTTAAAACCTGTGTGCGTATTGATAAATTGTAGCAGTAGCAAGTAGTCATTTATGAGTGCACATAAATTTTCATGACATGACTTGTGCTCGGTAGTCTTTCCATGAAGAACACAGACAAATTTCTATCCTCAAAGAGAAAAGAAAATACTAAAAGGTGCGTAATTTGAGTAACTAATCAAGCAAGATGTGAAAGGAAAAGAATTTTGGCAGAATGCACCGGGAAAAATACATCCAACTGCAACGAAAGAATTTTTTATTTATCTGATAGAGAAAAAAAAGTATGCCAAGACCACAAGGCCTGGGTTTCAAACCTCCTCATCGGCACCTACATGACAAAAATCATAGTTCCCTGCCTTCCAACGATTGTAAAGTTCGACGAAAGAAAAATTCAAAAAAATAATAATAAGCCAATAAAGTGATTAGAATAATATACCAAGACCACAGAATTTTGGCATTTCAAATCCAAGCCAAGGAGGTATCACATTTCTTTCTCAAGAGGCAAAAAAAAAAGAATAAATTTGGAACTCTTTGTTTTTAATCTGAACAAAATCACAACTAAGTACAATTTCACTTAAAAAAAGTAAAAAGAAAGAAAGAAAGATTCTACAATCAATAGTATACGGTACACATCAAATTTTTCTCTGATAACCAGTTACTTTGCTTTGGATATTCTTCTAGTTTTTAGTTTCATACTTTGACAATTAATCTAGTACAAAAATTATCGCAGGCTGGTTACTTTAGCACAATGGGGTTTGCCCTCCTAGAAAAACCTTCAGCTCGATATTCCTAGTGTTCATCTTACTTTAACATGCGACAAATTGCATCGACATCTGTTCCATTTAAATTTAAACATTGAAGGACATTCCCATTTTCCATAACTTACTTAGCACAAGCAATTCAAGAACGCTTCAGAACTCGCTACTGATGCACTAACAAAGCTACTTAAAATATTTCATATTCCTAGTCCCTAGGAAGGAAAACAAGACCAAAATAATAAAACCATGTTGAGAATTATGCCATAACTTTCTGCACTAACATAGGGAAAACAATCAAGCCCAACTGAAGATATCAATGTTGAATAAACTAGTTATAGTGAAAGAGCATGAGTACGAACACAATAATAAAAGGGAACTGATCAGCAACTGACCTCCCATATCAGCAGCCATCAAAATACCATCTTTATACTTAAGGGCAACCACAGATGTCCCCGTAACATATGGGTACCTAAAATTACACCAATAATAATTATTAAACAAATCATAAATCATCACATACTCTCACGTAAAAATGTATATACCAAATAACCAAAAAAGAAAAAAAGAAAAAAGAAAATTATTACAGGGTTCTTTGTGAATCAGAGCTCAAAAGGCTGAGTTGGGCTTGGCTCGAGTCCGACATCTGCGCAAGAAGAAGGAATCAACTAAGGATCAAAATGCAAAAGTTGAAATAAAACCTCAAATTCAAAAAACAAAGCTTACACTCATTTTTCTTTGTTTTCGGTGGATTGCGAATCTAATCCAAAACCTAGGTGCCTTCTTCGCAAAGATGCTTCTATCACTGTTAATAACAAATTAACATCCATTAAAACAAATACAAAAAAAAATGGTGTGCAAACCCTAGATGACTTGTAATCGAGCTGTATTCGCATCTAATCGATAAATTTGCTCGCAATTTACAGAGGAAAAGAATTGGAATTTCCAGAGAGAGAGAATCCAAAAGGAGAAATACCGTAAGAGAATTAATTGGGCGAAGCAATGGCTTTATGGATCAGAGGAGAGGAAGTGAGCCTCTCTTCTCTTTCTGTTACTTGGTTTTTAGGGCGGAAAAGGGGCTGTATGCCCTTTTTTTCTATTCTCTCTATTGCTCCTTTCCCTTTGCTCAAGAAAACCAAGGGATTGACGAAACGACACTTTCCTTTTTTTTGGAATTGGAATTTTTTTAGAAAGAATTACATGAAACACTAGAGTGTGTTTAAATGTTAAGTTTCAACTACTTAAATATAAAATAAAAAAAATATTATAGTCTAACATGGTGTTTAGTTAGTGATGAAAATCATTTTTAGGAATCGTTTTTATTGTAGTATATGAGAGCTTTACACTATAGTACTTTTTTCCTTTTTACTGTATCATATGAGAGCTTTACACTATTCATAACTGAATTTATGGTCCACATCACCTTTAATCAAACACCCTCTAAAGTACTTTTATACTATAATATATAAGTTCAACTTAGTTTTCAAACACTTTATCTATTAGATAAAATATACAGTTGAAAGCAGGTGATCTCATGTAAATATTATACATGTTATTTTTATTTTAAACTATTTTAATTTTCTTTCGCTAAGATGTTATTATTTTAAAATATATTGCATTGATTTTTTTTTATTTTTATGTTAAAATAATTTTTTTTAAAGGTATCTTTATTAGATCATATATCTTTTCTTAAAGTCTAATCACCATTTCATTGATTGTGATGTAGTGCTTATTAATTTTATAAAATAATAATACAAATTATTTTAAATAAAATTTAGAGAAAAATTAAAACTAACACTTACGGCCTTATTTGGTATTGTTTTTAAATATTTTTAAAAATGTCTTTTTATAACTTTTAAGGTAAAAATTTGAAAAAAAAAACACTCTCATAATGATTCTTAAAAAATTTCCATTTTTTTCAAATAAAATTATTTTGAAAATACTAAACTTTTTATAGACAATTTGTTTTAAATTGTAGCATAAAGTAAATAATTCTTACTTTTTAAGAAGAAAAACGACAGAAGACATAAAAAACGACAAACGACTTGAAAACAACGACAACAACTGTAAAACGACGTTGACGCTAGGAAGCAACGTCATCAAAGTAGAGGACGACCACGTTAAAACAAAATTAAGACAACCCACACCAACATGAAAAGCGATAATAGTTTTAAAGAAGACGTAAAGACTTGTACATGAAAAGTGAGATAAAAACGACACAAAATGTAAACAACATGTGAGATTTAAAAACGACAACATCAGCAGCATGTGAACCACGACGATGAGCATTTATTCTTTTCTTAAAGGATCAATTAGATAAAATGACATTTTAACAATAAAACAATCCCCTAAAAACACACACAGAACCTTCTAACTACATTTGATTTATAAAATCAACAACATCACCAAAGGACAAATAAATACAAAAAAATTTAAAATCACGTGAAGATATAATTAAAGTAGACATCACTTTTTCAAAATTAATTATAATAAGTATCAAGTTTCAAAAATAAGATTTATAGCCTTATTCATAATGTAAATATATTTATTACTTATACATTAAATATACTTAAAGTGTAAATAATTTATTAATCTCATTGTTTATGGTGTAAATTAATTTCATGTACACCATAAATCAAAACTTGCTATTTACTTAAAAAAGTTTTAAAAATATGCTATTTCCATCATTCGGCTTGGCCCAACCTACTAGTTGCCACAATGCAAGGCATGACGCATTTAAAGGTTATGGTTGGGCTTGACCCACCCCCTTGGCTTGGCCTGTGTAGATGAGGCTTGTAATTTTGGACACGGCATGATGATATGATATAAAAATGACACGAGATAAACAGGTTTGGACTGCACGTTTATTAATAGGGCCGTAAATGAGTTTGTACAAATAACATAAATAAATAGGCTGAATTTATGCTGACATCTTTAATTAAACATGCTATAAACGAGCCGACACAACATGACACGACCTCGACTGTTTATGACAATATAAACCAAAAATAAAATATTTAATTTTTAAATATGAAAATATATAACACCAAATCTCACCATTAACTCTAGGGCTAATCATGTTTGAATTTGGATATTTTATGTATATGTTAATTTTTTTTCTTGCTTTTTTTTTAATTTTTGGTTATTGGCCATAAAACTATCATATACGGGTTTTTATCGCGTAACCCATGACGACTCGTTTAATGATCATATTAATCATATCGTGTCGTGTTGTGCTAAGTGTACCACATGTGATTCGTGTTCGTGTTTACGTTCCTAGCACGTTTATTAATCATGTTGTGTTTGTGTTTTACCTAATAGTGCAGTTATATTGGCTCGAACACGATACGCGAATGCAAATTGCTAGCCTTATGTATAGAGCATAGGCTAGCCCGAGTATGCCAAGGCCCTCCTAGGCATTGGCCCTTTAAGTGTTCAGAATAATACATCACTTTGTTCTTCTCAAGATTGAACCTCAAACCTATTAGAATAATAAGATTTTGCAAATAATATTTGAGTAAATTTTTATTTATGACTATATTTATGTTTGTGCACGTAGTACAAGTTTAAATATGTGGGCTTAAGTTTATGTTCTACAACTATTATTTTTTATTGAAATTATAAAATAAATAAATAGTTACAAAGTTTAAATAAATATAAACATATAGGGCCTAGATCTGGCCCAATATGACCCTTTAAGAGCTAGAACTTGGGCTAGAGTTACACTTGAAGTTCTGTTCTCAAGCCCGACCCTTTACCTGGCATGATCCAAGGCCGTGATGGGCCTAATGTCAAAATGGGAGAAAATTAAATCTCATACAATTTCTTTAACGTCATTAATATTTTGTATCATTTTTTTTTTCAAACATTTGATTTATACCACTTTTGACATACAATATATCTTAATTATCCATACAAAAAATCTAACCACCAACTCATCTCTCTTTTCTCTCGCTTTATGTTTCACGCTCTTCCCTTTCTTTCCATGTGCCTCTTTCTCTCTTCTATCTCTCTTTCTATTTCTTAAAAGTGCATGTTTTAAATTTTTTTTCACACAAATGGTACGAATCAAAAGTGGTACTACAAAAGTAATATTTATCAAATTGACCTGTCAAAAGGGGTCAAGTTTCTATTGGTTGTGGGTATAATTTAAACTTTGGAGTATAAATTGAAAACTATAAATTAAAGAGTATTTTCGGCTTTTTGGGAACACAATTGGAACTATAAAATGTAGTTCTAACAAATTTTAATTTAAATTTTATAAGAAAAATACAATAGCAAAAATTAGTTAGAACTATAATTTTTAAGGGGTTTAGCAAACCGATTAAAACTAAAAATTCTCGTTTAAAAATTATAACATGTGAGGGCTTTACACTTTAGCAACTTTTTGTTTGTTTACTATAACTATTGAACACTTTATAATGTAGCTGGTTAAAACCAATTAATTCCAACCGAATTGTCAAATAAATGCTTTGTAGTTCCAACCGTATTCCTAAACACCCTAATAATTGCCATGAAACCCATCTTTTTTTAGAGGGATTTTAAATTACTTAAAATGAAAGAAAGTTATCCTATTTCAACGACTTGTAATGTAATAAAATTGATATTTCATAGAAATATTAATATCATATATAGTTGATGAATGAGTTGATAAGTTCATTTCTAAATTAATAGATGAGCAAATGGCATACAATAGAGCATTTATTTCCCTTAAATTGTATTCCCAAACATTCTAGTAATTGCCCCAAAACACACCTTTTTTTTGAGGGGGTTTAAATTACTTAAAATAGGAGAAAATTATTTCATTTCGATAACTTGAAATGTGATAAACATGATATTTGATAGAAATATTAATATCATATAGAATAAATGAATGAGATGATGATTTCATAATTAGATTCATCAACGAGCAAATGGCCAAAAAGAAAGCATTTGGGGGTGTTTGGTAGCCTTTTTAAGATATGTTTTCCCATTTTCAAAAATGCAAAAAATGAAAATGAATTTGAAAACACGTTTGGTTAATTTTTTTTTTTAAAATAAAAATGAAAATTGTTTTGAAAACACCCAAAATTTCTTTAAACTTTGTAAACAAAAAAAAAAAGCTGTTTACATTTTTTTTCTTCCTTCTTATTTGTAATCGACAAAACAGAATACCCCTCCTCTTTATCTCCTCCCCAAACTGACCCCATCAACACCCTCATCCGCCGGCAATCATGAGGCCACTAAGCCGAAGCACCGTGAACTATTTCCTAGAGACCCAAGGTGCCCCTCCCTTGCCAGCGAACCACGCCCCCTGCCAGCGACCTCTCAGCCCTAGCACCCCCTATTGTGACCTTCCAATCCCAACGCCGATGATCTTCAGCCCCACCAGATCTCAATCAAAGCCCGTAATCAATCTATGCTTTGAATAATAGCCATCACCGGCATCCCATTGACCCTGACCGAACCCATCCCTCGTCGACAAGCCCAACCTAGCCATCATCGGTGAACCCAACAATGACATCGTCCCAAGACACTGTAACACCCCGAAGTTAATTAAATAGAATTAGAATTTTAAATGGTGAATTAGTGTGTCATGATAAGTGTTTTAAACATAATTTGATCACTTTGTGGAAACCTTGTGTTAATTACTTTTTGATGATTTTTAATTGTTCTAAATTATTTTTGATTGTTAATTTAAGTTTTAATAAAACAATTTGATTTGAAAACAGTGTGTAGTTGCTCACAGCTTTGTGCAACTACTTTTCTCTCTCTCCTTCTATTTATTTCACTTTCTCTCTCTCTCTCTTCATTTCTCTCGTTCACTCTCTCTCTCCTCTCTCTCGTTTTCTCTTGGGCTCTCTCACTCTTTCATTCTCTCTCTCTAAAATTTTTGAAAACAAATTTTGTTTTCAAGCTTCGGGCTAGGAGATCGAAGGCTCGGGAGCGAGATTCAACAACAAAAATAACGTTTTCAAGCTTTGATTCGAGGTTAGATTTTAAAACTCAAAGTT
>CAMOHE010056305.1:0-19539 GCA_946598075.1 Artocarpus hirsutus | reverse complement strand
TCAGTAGGACTATATTTAGAAATTATTTAACGTTAAAAGAAATTTCGTAAATCAGATGAATGTATAGAAAACGAGCTGAAACCATTAAATAAATAACTAAATGTAAAATTCAATCAAATATAATCTTTCCAAAATAATTCAAATAGTTCAACCAGAAAGAATACCGTTTTCCTTTCTTGGGCAAACCATACATAACTCACTACCGTAGTGGCCCAGCTAGGTTTCGGGACCTGCCCTCAAGGTTGCTCACTACACAACCCGATCTCTGAGATGGCATCATGCCCTAAAATATATACATATATATCTCTTTGATTCACAAAATCTCTTCTTTACCAGATATAATCATTTATTTTCATTATGGGATTTATTATGAACATTTCTCAATCAACTGCTTGTAAAGATATTTAAATAGAATCATTTTCCAATCTATCATTGAAAACATTTAATAAAAATTCATTTTGGCTTAAATCATTTTGAGAATAAGGCTACCAAAGAAGAGGGGTAGAAGTCCTACCTCAATACTCATACCGGTGTCCCACACCGTAATCTCGATCCGCTATACGTTAGCTCTGCGGATCCACGCGTAATCCTAAATGCATAGTAACTTAGTCCATTAGCATCTAACCCGAGGTATCCTATGATACTAAATCATCTCATGATGTCCTAGTGTGCCATTTAGGTTTATAAAATCATTGTACAAAGTTGAAATTTAAATCAGGGTTCAAAACAGTTAAAATGGGTGAAAATCACAAAATTTTCCCCTTGCTCGGTTGGCCTGCCGGTTCCCATGGTTCAGCCTGCCGAACTGCACAGTTCGGCCTGCTGGAAGTCCAAGTCCGGTCGGCCGAACATTCCCAGGTTCGGCCTGCCGGTCGGATGTATCCGGCCTGCCGATCCTTTGAATCCGGCCTGCCGATCCTTTGAATCCGGCCTGCCAAACAAGAAGTTCGGCCTACCGATCTGGGAAATTCTAGAAATTTTCACACATGGGTCTCGGCATTTCGAATCTCAAATCTTCAAATCTAACCTATTTTCTCAATTCCCAGGCATGGATAATCATCATAAACAATAGAAAATCATAATAGGACACTTTTTAATGATTTAAAACAAGTTTTAAACAAGATTTTTACAAAAATCCAAAAATAGAGAAAATAGAGGAAAAATAAAAAATCTTGATTCTAATCCGTTTTTGATGAAATAAGGCTTCAATCCTAGTTAATCTAAGTTACTCTAAGCTAGATCAAAGCTTTTCTAGACTTAGAAACTCTTAAATTTCAAAATGCAAGAAAATCTTGATAAATTGAAAAAGTTTAGAAATTTTGAAAACTAACCTTAATTCGAAGCTTGAATCGAGTTTGTGGTTGCTCAATCGCATTCCCGAGCCTTCAATCCACAATCCCGAAGCTTGAAAACGAATTTGTTTCAAAAATTTAGAGAGAGAAAACGAGAGGGGAAGAGAGAACCGAGAGAGAGACGAGCGGGAGAGGAGAGAGAAAGTGAGAGTGAAAATGAGAGGAAGGGAGAGAGAGAAAATAAATAGAGGAAAGAGGAAAAACAGTTGTACAAAACTGTGTACAACAATACAATGTTTTCAAAATCAAATTGCTTTATTAAAAATAAAATTAACAATTAAAAACAATTTAGCATAATTAAAAATCACTAAAAGAGTAGAATAACATAAAGTTTCTTAATTTTCACAAAATAATCAAATTAAGTTCAAAACACTCATCATGGCACACTGATTCACTATTTTACACTATAATACCATTTAATTAACTTTGGGGTGTTACACTCCATGTCAGTAACTATTGAAAAAATAGTATGTAGCGAAATTCTAAAAATTTTGTGTATCAGAGTATTTTCCCAAACATAAGTTTGACACACTATATTTATAAATTAACCAAATTTTACAAACCTTTGAATGCCAAAGAACTTTCGCAATCCGTAAAGAGAAGAAATGTTCTAGAAGAGCCTCAACCAACTAGTTTAATTTGCTATTCTCTATCCACGATTGGAGTGAGTGTGGGCTCACATCGTTCAGTTTTTCCACTAGGTGACTCTCCTTCCAACCAATACAGAAATATCCAAAGCTATAATTCATGATTTGTGAATAATAGCCTTCTGGGGAGTTTTAGAGTCTCACAGACAGAGTCTCACTCTAGATTTCTCAACCGATCTGAATAATAAAGAGTCTTACTCTCCTTTATATAGAGGTTGGGCCCATGAGTCAGTCCCATCGGATAAGGCCTCAAAAATTTGAATCAGAATCAAATCAAAATTAATATATGATAAAATCCGTGTAAAAACGCATGATCTTTTTATCGCCTGGTCGGCAGGTCGAACTGGTAGATCGACTTGCTGAACCTTCTCAATTGGCCTGTCGAACTTAAAGATCGGCCTATCGAAATTCGATAAAAGATCCTTGCCAATCTTTATTTTCCACCCAAGAGTCTTAGGATAGAGCCTCATTTTTAATTCAAATAACCCAATAGAGAAGTTATCTGATTAAAACAGTCATATCTAGATAATCTCTATGAAAATAAATATTCTTGATAATTCAACAAGTTTATCTTGAATTAATTCAAAATTAATTCGACCGATAAACAGACATGAATTATCTGATCCTGATAATTTAACAAGTTTATATTGAATTCATTTTATCACAAAATTAATTCAATTAATAAACAAACATGAATTATCTTATTTTACTGAATTTCAACCAATCTAATGAAGCTGACATAAGTCACCAATTATTGGAAAACATGCCATGTCGTTACAGGATTTTTGTAAGCTAGCAAAGGGGACCAAATAAACCTATATAATTCAAGCTCTCGATAATTATGAAACCCAATATCCTAGATATATATTTCATAATTATTAACTCCAACGCTACTCTACTAAAAGCTTGTAGCTGCACTTTCAAACTACATAGAATTCCGAAGCCCGAATAGCTAAGTCTCCATGACATATCATAGTATATCGTATCCCTATAGGGTTATCCATAAGCAGCTTAAGGACAAGTTCTATTTTACCTTCCTGATTATTTTTATCACCAATTTTTTTTTTATTTTTTCAGTCGATTTGATAGTTGGTTTTGGTTTGTTTTAGTTTTTTGGGGTTTTTTAATAGTCCTAGGAGGGACCATGATATTAAAAAAAACGTGGGTGTATAAATGTTTGTAGGGCTCACTAAAAGAACTCTACTTTTGCAATCCTTCTTCTGTACCCTACTTCCTTCAACTTTCTCCTTGCATACGTCTCTCCTTTTAACTCCATGTTTCTCACTTCTTTTGCTTTTTCTGTTTCTTTTCTACGCTATATATGTGATGAAAGATCCAGCAATGGAAAGGCAATGATCACTTTTGGCAACCCCCATGACGAAGGTTTTAGCGGCATCTCAGCCAAAGCTTTTTAATTCTTAATGTGTTCCTTGTTTTTAAAAATTTGAAATCAAAGATGCATTCTTGTTTTTATATTTTTCTTTGAAAAAGTTCAAATGGTGTTTTCCTTCCTAATAAAACAATCTCTCTAATAGTTAGCGGAGCAGAATGAAGAAACTGCCTTGTCAAATTTTTGGGGGCTTCAAACTGTTCTTTGAAAAGGACAGCACTTTCACGATGAAGAAGTTAAAAAAGGGTGATTCAAGTTTTATTTTGACAATTTTTTGTATTTTTTCCTTTCAAGTTCCTTTTTCATTATTTTGATGAGGATTCATGACATGGACTTGAATTTGACGGGTTTAAAAAGCATTTGAATTAGGTTTACCAAAAAATATTGAAAAACTATGGGAATTTTTTTTGGCAACAAATTTTATTTTTTTAAAAGTTATTTATCTTTTGTTTGGATGTTGAGAAAATGCTCAAAACAAATTATGAAGATGATCAATTTTCCTTGAAACTCTGCACCATGAACCTATAACAAACAGAGGGGGGTAAAGTTACAATGAACCAGCATCTTTATCAAAAGTTCTCAAGTCTCCACTTTTTGAAATAGACATGATCCATATCTAATTAGATCACAACCAAACCATAACCAAAAACACCCTATAAAAAAAAACCACGACCCATTTCTTATTTTTAAAAAGTCATCTTTGAATAAAAACTAAAAATCAACAAAATCAAAACCTATTAATTTTTGAAGTTGCAATTTCAGAAAAGCCTAAACATTTCTGCTACAAATCCGTTTGAAAAACTAATCTAAAACCTCCCTTTTTTTTAAAAAAAGCCAAGAACACCATCCAAAGATGGTGTACCATTCGGTTACACTTATGTATCCAAATAGTTAAGTGCTCTAGTTTTTCAATTACAGGATAACACATATAAGAGAAAATCACTAATCCTAAAAAGGAGCTATGGATTATATATATATGAATAATAGGTTTACGCTATCAAGAGTTATGCCTCCAACATACTGGCATGCGTATCATTATAAAATATAGATGTCACCCTTTGGTACATCAAAAGACATAAGTCAAGACAACGGGCTCACTATTCATCTCAAAATTAAGATACAATACAAATGATTGTCTAAAGTGAATTGATTTGCCGAGACAAAATTATTAATCTAAATCAATTCACTTTATGTCTCGATCTAACACATCGTCACCTATGACAATGTGTCAATGTTTCTATTCGACTCCGATAGTCAAGACAAACTATTTCCCGTTAGGGATATAAATAATATAATAATCTTTGCATGAATAAAGTACCCAACTTTATTCCCTCGAATGCGGATCTTATGATTTACACCGTTATCTTAAGAATCGTGTCTTCTGCATAATCTGTCCATCATATGCCCAACTCTTAAAGGTTTAGAACGACAGTCTCAGACTTTTGTTTGCTTAACATACTTCAAGAATGTGAACGTAAAGAGGACAAAATTTGGTATATAAATAATAAATAAATTCTTTATTAAAAAAAATGTCTCCAAAAACATGTTACATTTTTACTCCTTAGGGCATACACGTCTAACAATCTCCCACTTGCACTAAGTGAGTAAATATGATAAATCTTGCATCCCCATAGCTTCCACATGCTTCTCAAATACTCTCTTAGTAAATGTCTTTGTGAATGGATCAGCTAAATTGTCTAATGACACGATTTTGCACACCGTGACATGCCCTCCATAGACGAAGTCCTTTATCACGCAATACTTCCAATCGACATACTTACTTTTCTTATGAAATCTTGGTTCCTTAGCAATAGTTACCGCCGCACTGTTATCATAGTACAGTGATACTGTCGTATCTATACCAGGAATTACCTCAAGATCCCCAAGGAACTTGCAGAGCCACACTACTTCTTTTGAAGCATTACTTGTTGGTACATACTCAGCCTCCATTGTTGAATCCACAATATAATCTTGCTTCACACTTTTCCAATTGATGGCACCACCGCCCAAAGTAAACACAAAACTCAAAGTCGATCTTCTAGAATCTAGACAGGATTAGAAATTTGAATTAGTATATCCTAGAGGAATTAAGTCCTCATTCGAATATACAAGCATGTACCATCAAGTCCTTCTCAAGTACTTGAAAATATGCTTTACCGCAACCTAGTGGTTCAGCCTCGGATCTACTTGAAATCGACTTACAATCCCGACCACAAAACAAATATCAGGTCGAGTGCAAAGTATGGCATACATGAGACTACCCACTACCGAAGCATAAGGCACCTTCTTCATGTATTCTCTTTCTTCCTTAGACTTTGGAGAGTCTTTCATAGAAAGAGTAATTCTAGGCCTAGATGGTTGCCCACCTTTCTTGGAATCTTGCATTGCAAACCTCCTGAGAATTTTATCTATGTAGCCAGCTTGTGACAAAGCTATCATTTTGTTCTTCCCCCAAAAAATCTGGATACCAAAAACAAAATTAGCTTCACCCAAGTCCTTCATATCAAACTGCTTGGTCAACCAAAATTTGATCAATGACAATGCCCCAACGTCAGTGCCAATTAGCAGAATGTCATCTATATAGAACAATAGAAAAACTACCTTCCCATCCTTAATGTGTTTGTAAACACATGGTTCATCCACATTTTGTGAGAACCCATAAGTCTTGATCATTAATCAAATCTTATGTTCCAAGAACGGGAAGCATGTTTAAGTTCATGTATTGACTTTAGCAGCTTACAAACCTTACCCTCTTGACCCTTGACCTTGAACCCATCTGGTTGTTCCATATAAATGGACTCATCAAGATAGTCATTTAGAAAAGCCGTCTTGACATCCATCTGTCAAATCTCGTAAATAAGAGTAGTAGTTACGGAGAAGAGAATCTGGATGGACTTAAGCATGGCTACAGGCAAAAAGGTTTCCTCGTAATCGATTCTATCCTTTTGTGTGTAACCTTTAGTTACCAGTCTAGTCTTAAAGGTTTTGACCTTTCCATCCACTCCACTTTTCCTCTTGTAGATCTATTTACACCCTATGGGTTTTACTCCTTTAGGAAGATCCGCAAGCTCCTAGACTCGATTAGTCTCCATAGACTTCATCTCTGTCTTCATGGCCTCTGTCTAGAGTTTTGAATCAACATTCTCCATAGCCTCTATGTAAGTATAAGGATCTCTATTATGTTCATCTAGTTCAGCCAAGAAGGCCTCACCATTGAACCTATACCTCTCAGGTTGATGCTTGATCCTCCCACTATGCCGAAGCCTCTTAGGTTGTTATTCAAGTTTGTTTAGTTTTTCTACATCGATCGGAGAGGTTTCTACCAGAACCCTCAGAGTGATTGAATCACTCCTTACCTCCTCAAGCACCACATTGCTTTGAGGCTTAAAGTCGTTCGTGCAACTCTCCTCAAGGAAAGTTGCATGAGTTGAAACCATGACTTTAGTCCCTTTTGATATCCTACAAACATGCAAACTTTCAAATGTGCTTTCAACTTATTCGCATCGTTAATCAGGACATGAGCCAGACATCCCCATATGCGAATATGGTTTAAGGATGTCTTCTTGCCAGTCCATAACTCGTGAGGAGTTTTACAGACTGATTTTGAAGGCACGTTGTTCAAAAGATAACATGCGGTTTGGAGTGCATATCCCTAAAAGGATAAAGACAATGACGAATAACTCATCATGGACCTAACCATGTACAATAAAGTTCTATTTCTTCTCTCAACTAGGCCATTCTGCTATGGAGTGCCTAACATAGTCAAATGGGATAAAATCCCATTCTCTAATAAGTGTCCGAAGAACTCATCAGAAAGGTATTCTCTACCTCGATCAGATCGAAGTGCCTTTATGAGTCTAACCAATTGCTTTTCCACTTCAGCCCAAAACTCCCTGAACTTGTCATAAGTTTCACTTTTGTGGTGCATCAGGTACACATACCCATACCATGAGCAATCTCAATAAAAGTGACGAAGTACTCATACCGTCCTTATGCTTGATGTTCATCGGTCTGCAAACATCACCATGCACAAGTTCTAGAACCCCTTCAGCCCTATTGCCCTTAGACCCAAAAGGTCTTTTGGTCATTTTACCCTTCAAACAAGATTCACATTGAGGTGTAGATTCCACCTTTAAGTGACTTAAAGGTCCATCCCTTACCAATCTTTGAATCCTATTTAGGTTAATATAGCCAAGGCGCAAATGCCAAAGATAAGTCTTATTAGAGTGAGAAGTTTTAAGTCTTTTAGAGTTATCATCATTCATCTTAGCATTAAGCAGTAAGTCCATCTTAGGTTTGATAAAATATAGATTATTTTGCATTAATCCAGAACATATAAAATATTTGTTTTTACAAATCACCACTTTATTATTAAAAGAAACCAAATAGGAGTCTTTAAATAAATAAGCTATAGAAATTAAATTCCTTTTAAATTTAAGAACATAAAAATAATCTCGTAAAATTAAATTGCTATAATGATCAAAATACAGATGGATGTCTCCCACTGCTTTAGCTAAGACCAAGGATCCATCAACCATCTGAAGTGTGAAGTCTTCATGGAGTAGACTTCTCGTTTCTTTGAACCCTTGTAGAGAAACACAAACATGATTAGTTGCCCCAGAATCTTTCATTCAAATGTCATTGGATTCCTCAACTAAACAAGTTTCTAAATATAGAAGATCACACCTACCTCCTCAAGAAAGGAAGTCCTTGCAATTCTTCTTAATGTGCCCGACCTTCTCGCAGAAGAAGCACTTAAGCTTCTTTGGGTTCTTCTTCTTCTTTTTCTTGCTCTTGTTGTTAGCAGGAACAGAAGACTTCCCATTCTTGGCCTGTTGTTTCTTTTCATTCCCAAGGTTAGGATTAGAACCAGAAGCAACTGCCAAATTGGCCTCACCACCTGTAGGAGATTCCCTAATCAGGAGTTTGAACTCTTGTAACTGTTGCATCAGCTCTTTAAGGTCATATCCCACCTATTGCTTAAATTGAAAGTAGCTTTAAATAGGATAAACTCCTTAGATAGAGTCTCAAAAATAATAGTCATTTGAGTTTCAGCATCGATGTTGGCTCCATTGGTTTGTGCCTTAGCGAGGTAAACCATAACCAACATCACGTGCTCTTTTACAGATGTCCTTAGTCTCTGCTTACAGTTCAAGAGTTTCTGAAGCGCCCCTTATCGCTTAGTTAAGGCCTGGCCTCCAAACATATCCTCTACATTATCCAAGATCTGCTTAGTAGTCTCATAATCCTCATGTTGATCCTGTAGCATGTTATTCATGCTGGCCATAACATAGTAGCAAGCTTGATCATTTGCACCTTTCCAACGATCATATGCTTAGATTTGATTGTTGGTGGAATTTCCTCTAGGCTCGGGAGGACAAGGGGTTGTCAGCACAAATTTTAGTTTCTTAAAGGAGAGGACGATATTCAGGTTTTATTTCCAATCATTATAATTCTCTCTAGTTAATTAGTTTTTGTCAAGTATCAATGATAAAGCATTTTTAGACATTTTTAATCTACGATAAAGAATCATATACCAAACATAAGCAAACATAGCATAAAAATTTAGTAAGATAACACAATCATATAAAAGCATACAAATGTGTTTATGTGTCAAGACCTTAAAAATATCACAACTTTACAACGATAATTCCCAACTTAGAATTCAACAAGCTCGTAGGGGAGTCATGCCAAATTTAATTAAGAACATAGATACCCTCCTGATTAATATATGTCATCCAGGACCTGTATGATCTAGTATATATTAATAATCATTTCTTTGGCCATTAATGTTATTAACAAAGCTCCTAGGGAGGTTAATAATAAAATTAACATAAGTATATAACCATCATTTTAATATTTTATCCATGATTTACAATCACCACCTAGGGGTGTGCAACCATAAATCATTGCCAAAATACCTTATCCTCTTTTAGATCCAATCCTGTACAACAGAATCACCATGTGCTACCTATAGACCAACGATGGCGGCCTTAGGTCCTCTCTTCAAAAACCTTCTCCCACTTAATCTTTTGAAATCAAGGAAAACATGCATGAACAATTTTTAATTGAGCCGCACTCCCTATTCTATATGGCATATTATCAATATATATGGCAAATAATATTATAATGTAGACAAACAAAGCAATTAAGCAAAGCTACAAGCAAAATAATCATAAATAACCGTAATATTATGGTTCCACACTATATAATAGGAAATAAAGGTTACAAGAGAATAATTAAAACACATTATTGATTCTTTATCCTTGAATCCTCAAGCTGTATCCTTCTTTATGAAATGCCCATCTTCAAGTCTTCAATCTCGCATAGATCGAATACTCCATATTTCTGGTCATATCCAAATTTTAATGTTTCATAGAATTGTCCCATAATTAGAATCAAAACTGCATTAAATACTACACCTTTTTTAGAAAAATTTCCAACTCTCTGTCAACAAGTCAATCTGTATGATTGGTCTGCTGGTCATGACCCTTCAGCCTACCGATCTTTTTAGGTTAGCCTGTTGGTCATGATGGTTTGGCCTGCTGAATTGAAAAGTACGGCCTGCTACTAGAGCCATCAGATTTCTGCCTAGCAAACAGGCTGCCAAACCCGTAGTCCAGCCTACCAATCTTATGACCATTAGCCTGCCAAACTAGAGGGTTCGGCATGTCGATCGAGCAAAGATCACCCCTTTCCAGAAATATAGTTTTTAATGCAATTTATGATTTTTATTTTCAACAATTCAAAAACATAAAATTAAAGACTTAGAAAATACCTAAGAATGCCATCATCTATCTTCTAGATCCGCCTTCTAGATCCATCTTCTTCGAACGATTATTTAATTACAAAATTCTTACAAATTTAAAATTAAATAATTATTTCTAGACGGAGATGATAGTCCGCCATCTAATTATATAAAAAATCTAGAAACACATTCTAACCTCTAAGGAACCATAACCCGTATTTAATTAATTAATAATTAAATAATTAATTAATAAACATTCACCATATATTCCATGACAATATATAAAATTATATAGAAACCTAGAGTGCCAACTCTCTACAATTTTAAATTCAAGTATAGAAGAGATCAAGATCACATAATTTATACATATAGCATGATCACTAACTTATAAATTTACGTAAAAACCATGTCTTTGATACCAATTGTTAGAAAAATAGTACACAACAGAATTTTAAAAATTTTTTATGTCAGAGTATTTTCCAAGACACAAGTTTGATACACTATGTGCATAAATTAACCAGATCTTACTAACCTTTGAATGTCGAAGAACTCCCACAATCTACGAAGAGAAGTAACATTCTAAAAGATCCTCAACTAGCTAGTCTTATTTGCTATTCTCTATCCACGATCAGATTGAGTGTGGGCTTATTTCGTTCAGCTTTTCTACCAGGTGACTCTCCTTCTAACCAATAGAGAAATATCCAAAACTATAATTGATGTTTTGTGAATGATAGCCTTCTGGGAGTATCAGAGTCTCACAGATAGAGTCTCACTCTAGATTTCTTAACTAATTTGAACAATAAAGAGACTTACGCCTCTTTATATAGAGGTTTGGCCCAAGAGTCTGTCCCCATCAAATAAGGCCTCAAAAATTCAAATTAGAATTAGACCAGAATCAATATCACGCATGATCTTTTATTGCCTAGTCGGCAGGTCGAACTGGCAGATCAGCCTGTCGAACCTTCTGAATCGGCAGGCCGAACTTAAAGATTGGCCTATCGAACCTCCAATAAACTATCCCTGTGAATATGTATTTTTCACCCGAGATTCTTGGGATAAAGCCTCAGTTTTAATTCAAATAACCTAATAGAGGAGTTATCTGATTAAAGCAGTTATATCTACATAATATCTAAGAAAATAAATATTCCTAATAATTTAACAAATTTATCTTGAATTAATTCAAAATTTGTCTAACTAATAAACAGATAGAATTAATTCAATATTACATGATTTTTGTGAGCTATACAGTTCAAGCTCCTGATAATTATGAAACCCAATATCCTAGATATGTATTTCATAATTGTCAACTCTAATGCTACTCCACTAAAAGCTTGCAGCTACACTCTCGAACTATATAGAATTACGAAGCTTGAATAGCAAAGTCTCCATGACATATTATAGTGTATCGTATTCCATAGGGTTATCCATAATCGGCTTAGGGACAAGTTCTGTCTTACCTTCCCGATTATTTTTATCTTATGTTCTATTATCTCACCATCGAATATCTCACCATTCAAAGAATGTGTACCATTCAGTTACACTTATGTATCTAAATGGTTGAGCACTCCAGTTTTTCAATTATAGGATAATGCATATAAGAGGATATCATTACTCCTAATGAGGAGCTATGGATTTAATATCTATGAATAACAGGTCCACGCTATTAAGTGTCATGCTTCCAATGTACCGGCGTGCATATCACTATAAAATGTGGCATAAATAAAGCGCCTAACTTTATTTCCTCGATTGTTGATCTTATGATTTAGATTGTCACCTTAAGAATCATGTCTTTCGTATAATTTATTCATCATATGCCCAATTCTTAAAGGTCTAGAATGACAATATCATATTTTTATTTGCTTAACATACATTCAACAAATATGAATGTAGACAAAATTTGGTATATAAATAATAAATAAATTCTTTATTGATAAAAATGTCTCTAAAAATATGTTACATTTTTATTCTTTAAGGCATGCACGTCCAACAGTAACATCATTCATGATTTGTTGTCTTTTCCTCTGGCGTTTGAAAAGGCGGTGTCATCATTGCCGTCATTCCCTGGTTGCCAGGTGGTTGTTGTAACTCATCCAATATTTTGGAGATCTTCTTCATCATCTCTTCTATCCAAGAGATGATCTTGACGTCAATCTTCATCTACTTGACGCCGGCCTTCATCTCCTCCAACACTCGCTGGAAGGTCTCTATGTCCAACTCAGCCTTCTCCAAATGTTCATCCAATTTCTTCATCATTGCTGCCATTCCTAGAGAACAGAGTAGCTCTAATACCAATTGATGTGATCAAAGCTCTAATGACCAGAAAAGCAAATAGAGAAAATGAGAACAAAGGAAGGGTCAATCTTGCTTTATTGCTTCAAACGGGAAAAAGAATAAAGAAACAAAGATAGAGGGGACATTTGAGAGGTCATCTGCTCTCCCTAATCTCACTGAAATTTAATATAGGAAATGATCCAAGATCCCATCCTCTCCTCACTCCCTAATATTTATTTCCTCAAGGTAGCTAACAAAACTAATAGTTTGTTACTCCATTGGCGTCATAATCATCCATGCTCTCCTCCAAAACTAGGACCAATCCCCAATAGCCACTAGTCAACCGTCAGCTAACTTACCCACAAGAGCCATCATCCCTTATGCTGCACCTATGCCAACACCGGAGGCCTATCATTGGGTTTTAACTTACGATGGAGCTGTATATCCTAAAAGATTTTGCAGTTTGCAGATATCTCTTGTTGTGTATATGTACGACTACTTATGATAGATATAGGAATAAAAGCCTAAATTCCTCTAAGAAAAGAAAAAGGGATACGAGAGTTGAGAAGATTTTTGAGGTCATTGGTTTAAACTTTAATGTAATGTGTTGACGTACTGGAATGACAAGGCATTTAGGGGATGTGTTTCTTGAAACCCAGTTATTGTCTACCTCGTTAGCCAATGAATTGGCTCGGATTAGGAACTATAAGTAGTAGTTGCATCCTGCTAGTCCTGGCTAAAGGAATGGAGTAAAGTGTTGCTATGAACTCAGATACTTTTATTTTTATAAGGGTTTTGGTGTATTGGTGCAAAATAGAATCTAAGTTTCAATTTCATCATATATTGTGGCACTAGCATCAATAAGTTAGAAACCTACATATTTCTTCACTTTGTTTTTACAGCTAGTAGAGTCAGCAAAAGCGCAATTCTCAGCTTGTGATTACAGTGACCATCTGGCAATTGTTGGAGCTTATGAGTGTTGGAAACATGCTGAAAAAGAGCAATGTGGTTAGGGGTACTGCTATAGAAATTTCCTTTCTGCACAAACTATACGAGCCATTGACTCTCTTTGGAAGCAATTCTTTTATTTGCTCAAGTATACTGGTCTGGTCCATCAGACTAAAGAAACCTGCAATATATGGAGCCATGATGTGCATCTTATCAGATCAGTTATCTGTGTAGGTTTTTTTTTGGGTTATGCTCTATTGTGGTAAGTTGAGCTACATCTGGTTTAGCAAAACATCAATTTCTTTGGTTCAGCTTTTATTTGCATGTGTTTAAGCTGTTTTCTCTCTCTCTCTCTAATAATCTATATATATATATATATATCTACCTGTCTATATATTTTTGTACTTCATATCATCTTTCGTGCGACTTTAACTTCTGAAAGCAAGAAGTAAAATGTGGTTTTTATGTTGGGAATCTTCGATATGGTAGATTCGGATGAATTTGATTGTTTTGCATTTTACTTTGTTTAATTTTTTTCTTTATTTTATTCCTTGCCTTGTTGGTCATCGTTGCCTTGTCTTCCTTTGTTTCGTCTTTCATTAACTGTGCTTTAACCATTTTGTTATACAGAACAACAAGAAATCTATAGTGTTGAAAACGATGGAAGACGGTCAAGTACTTCTCTACTAAGTTAGTGCTCTTTTTAGCTAATTTTGTGCATCCTATGTTGTTTTTTGTGGTTTTGTTTGACTTTAATAATCATGATTTTTTTGTTTTTTTGTTTTTTTTGTTTCTTGACAATGGACGTCATTGAATAGAATTCTGTTAATGGAGGGGTACCAAAAATTCCATATCCATGGCTACTTTTCAATGAAAAGGTGAAAGTGAATTTAGTTTTTATCTAAGATTCAACCGCCGTGACGGATTCTATGCTTCTCCTATTTGAAGGGAACAATTCTATGGGTGGAGTAGTACGTTTCTTTAGCTTTCTTTGTGCCTATTCATTCATTCACTTGATGTTCTTGGTGGAACTGATCGATACCGATTCCATACTTGCTTTGATAGGATGGGCATTGAAAATGTTAGAAGGGTACTTGGAATTTTTTATGAAAGCTAAATTAGCAAAGACATGTTTGAAGAAGGAGCACGATGAACTGATTCAGATGAAGGGTTTGTAATTTCCCATTTCTGATAGCTGTTGTGACACTCGAAAATTTCTAGTATATTAAAAATAGAATAACTTAAGGATTAAGTTAAGAAGAAATATGTGTTATAAGGATTATTGTTTAATCTAATTTTATGATAAAGTCTATAAAAGCAAAACGAGATTTTAAAGGGTACAAATCACGCCATAGTCTTATACGAGAAAAGAAGGATATGGAAAACAAGCTGAAAAGCTTAATTGTTATAAAATGTACTGCAACAAATGTTAAGACAAAAATACAATTTAAGAAAAATACTGTATAATAATATGAAGAATTATACAGTATTAGAATAATACAATATAATAAAGTATACTGATAAAGTTATGTAGTATGAAAATTACATTACAAAAGTAATGCAGTGTAGGAATTAGACTATTTAAGGTTAAGCAGTATAGAAATTGGACTATTTACAGTTAAAAAAGTATAGAAAAAATACTGTTTGGAGGATATAGATGAATAAGGAATGCTGTGTATGCTCATAACAATGTAGAGAATATACCGACAGTATAAGAAAAATACTGTCCGTATAAATTTAAACTGTGTAAAAAGTTTTTATGGGACCCACTATGGGACGCTCAAATGGATGAGAAATCACCACCACAACCTCTTGAAGTGGCTAAATCAAATCTTGCTAGTTTTACCCTTAATGATGCTTAAGGATGACTAAGCATGTTTAGCCACCAAAAAGAAAAAAAAGAAAAAGAAAAGAAAAAAAGGTGCACACTCCAAGGGTGGAGATTATGCCATATGTGTTGGGCAATTTTTCTTTTGCAAACAAGTCCTTAGAGTGGTTACTATAAATAGTCAAGGACTTGGTTGAAAACAAAAGATTGGTTTTATAAAAATTTTTCCCATTTCTTCTAAAGAAAAATTGTCCCTCTCTGGGCCTTTCTTTCTCAAGATTTTGATGAAATTCAAGCCTCCAAAGCATGCAAAGAAATAGAAGCAAGTGTTCTTAAGGAGATTAAGGGGTTTCAAGGTAAAATTCCAACCTTTTCCCCAAGGATTTTAATGGTTTTCTTCCAAGTTATGGATGGGTTTTTGAGGGAGTTTTTATTATGATTAAGTTAAGGAATTTAAGTCAAGAACAAGCACTAAAGAGGAGGTGTACAAAGCTTGAGCAATACCTTGAGAAAATTCTAAACTCAAGCCTTGAAAGTTTATGTTTTGTTGTATGCTAAGTGTTTGATGAAATGTTTTAAGCTATGACATGTAAATGGACAATATAACATGATTGTTTTATGTTTTATATTGATGGTGATGATGAAAGAAGGATAGAAAGTTGGAGCTTTGCGTTTAAAAGTGAAAAATTGTTAAACTTTGTAAAGTTAAACTAGTTTTCAAAGGAATAGGTTTTTGAGGGCATAAAGGCCAATTTATTTTCCAAACATGGTATTGGATCTACCAAAACAGTGAGGAAAAGAACTTTTGTGAATAATTTTTTGTAAAATTCCAAAAAGACTAATTTGCAAAGTTTTGTAAAAGTTCAGCAGATTTGAAAATCAGCTAAAAAGTCTACTGTAACATGGGAATTTAAGGAAATTTAAACCACAAAAGTTGTAGAACTCTTCAAAACTGTTAAGACAACATGGATAGTTTGTCAAAATTCTACTCGGTTGAGGAGTTATGAATTTTATGAAATTTTAAGCACAAAATTTCATGAAATGAAAACATTATAAAAAGTTTAGAATTCAACCAAGGAGCTTTTGTAAGTTTTATTCCTTGCAAAAAACTAAACGTTTTGGTATAAAGTGGTCGTTTTTAGTTCTTGGGGCAAAAATATAAAGTTTTTTTTGTTTCCAGCCAGAACCGTAAAAACGTGTGAAAACTGGGTTTTCACCAGGGAACACTAGGTTCCTACACTACTATACATAGTGAGTAATCTAGATGCTAAGTTTTACAGAATTTAAAGTTTAGTCAAGGAAAGAAAGAAACGAAAGTTAAAGGCAAAAATGTCATGATTTTTAAGTTACAGGTCAAAACTATAAAGTTTTCACAAAATAGATTTCATTGAAAGGAAGACCCTTGTTTTTGTTTTCTATAATATTATGAGATGTAAAGAAATGAAAGTTTTGTTTTAAAACAGGTTTCCAAAGTTTTAAAGACCTGTCAAGGGTAAAATGAATATTTTATGAAAAAGGCCAAAATAGACTCGAAATACCCGATATCGAAAAATGCTTCTTAGTAGGAATTTTCTATTACATGTAAGAAATGAGAAGAAAAGTGAAGCAAAAAGTTTAACAAGTTATGAACTTTATGAAAAACCTGTTAAGGGTAAAATCATCATTTTTAAGGAAACAACTAAAACGGAATTAAACACTTTGAATTCACAAAACACTCTTAGATGAAAAATGTTCCATAATACATTAAGTAACAAAACCGTCATATGAGATGGGAAATTTAATAAGGGATGTTTGAGATAAATCAAAAGAAAGGTAACCTGGTGGGTTACAAAGTTAAGTAAAGAAAAAGATAACCCAATGTTTGCTAAGTTAAGTAAAAAGAGTGATAACTTGATGGGTTACAGAGTTAAGTAAAAGGAAAGATAACCCCGGTCGGTTACAAAGCAAAGTAAAAGAAAGTGACCCAATAGTATACAAGTTATGTAAAAAGGAATGAATGTTTAATGATTAAGTTATGTTATCAATCAAGTAGATCGGTAATATGAAAAGTTAACTAATAAGTTGAGTGTCGTATGATTAGGATACAGAAGTCGACTAATGAAAGGAAAAGGAAGGAGACAGAAACGTTAGAGCTATAGACAGGTAAGTTCAAACCTCACCTACAGTATGAAGTAAATGATTTTCAAATGTTTATATATATATGTTTGCAAATGTGTTTGCAATTGTTATGCAAATTGTTTTTAAAGTATGTTTGCATTTGTTATGCAAAAGATTTTAAAGTTTAAACCAAGATTTGCAATGTACATGCAATTATTATGTTTAAAGCATAATTGCATTTAATATGCATAAAATTTAAAAGATCAAGTAAAGTTTTACAATGTATTTGCAATTATTATTCTTAAAGTATGTTTGCATGTAAAATGCATAATGTTTTAAAGAGTACAAGTTATGATTTGCAAATGTATTTGCATATGATGTGTTAGCATTTGATATGCTCACTAAAGTTAAAAAGAAGGTAAAATAAAGATAAAAAGAAAGTGTCGTACCAGCCTGCTTGATATGAGGTACACAAGTAAAGTTAAAGTTTTGACCTCCTTGATGTGAGGCACATAAGTAAAGTTAAAGTTATGACCTCGGTATTCTATGGTCTCAAGTCTTCCATATTGGAAGCATCATGTTTATGATCTTATGATTAATGACGTTAGTACGAACACTAAAGTTTATAAGATAAGAAAAATTAAGAAACAAAGATAAAGAGTTAAAGTAAGAAATGAATGTTTATGGGATACTCATAATTGAAAGTTTATAATTGAACATAAATGGAATCATGCATTTAGATTTTGCATGTATTCCTTGTTACGAAATGTTTATATGTTATGAAAAAATTCTGAGAAATGTTTTACGTTAAATGTTTATGAAAAACATTTTTATGTTTACAAAAAAAAGTTTATGAAGGAACTTTTAATGAAAAATGTTTGAGAAATATTTTATGAAAAACGTTTTAAGAGCAAGGTTTTTATGAGAAAAGCTTATAAAGCTTGTTTTTATGATTTGTAAGATTATGTTTGAACTTACTAAGCGAAAGCTAATTAAAAGTTCCTTCATACCGTAAGTAGTCTTATGGGTGACTAGTAGGGCCTGTTTGAAGAGTTTGGTGCTACGGAGGATATATTGTAAAGATTTGGGTATTGATACACCACTACAGTATGTTTCCGCTGCTAAAAGAAAATGTTTTTCCACCATTTGATTTAGTGTTTTCAAAATTTTAAGAAAATCAAAGTTTTAAGAAATGTTTTTAAAGCTTTAAAATATATTTTAAAAATGCTTTATATAATTATAAAGTTAAGTTTTAAGCTATGATTCAATTAATGTTTCTTATTAAGTTTTAAGAAATGATTTGAAATGGTTTTAAAGTCAAGTGTTGAGCAATGTCTTAATTTAAATTGCGACAGAAGTCGCAACAGCTTTTAAGTATGTCTTTAAATTTTGTTTGAAGGGAACGAAAAAAAAATTATTTCAGTATTTTTGTTACAAAGTAATTAAGATTATTGTTTAAAAAATGATATTTAAAAAAAGTTAAGTAGCTGTCAGAAAATGTGAGTCTTCACAGCTGTACTACTGAAGAACACCAAAATTAACCATTTTACGTGCTTTGTTTCGAGTTGGAAGTGTGGTTATTAAATCCCAAAGACTACTCTCTATCCATATGTTTATACTTTTCACGTGCAGACAGGCATATATACTCACGCAAAGTTGATGGCGAATGATGTCCACTATGACGAGAAAATGGAGTGCTCTAAAAGATCCCTTTAAACTATATTAGTCATTTCTTAAAATACATACAAAACAAATGCTACCTAGGAACCGTTTCAAAAAGAGCTACCTTGAGAAATGTGAAAAACAGTTCCCAAAATGAAACTACATAGCTCCATAATGTCTTTTTGCTCTACATAGTCGTAGCACTGCTAATTCATTGATGTTTTACTTATATGTAGCATGTCTGTAACACCCCAGAGTTAATTAAATGGTATTAGAATGATAAATAGTGGATTAGTGTGCCTTAATGAGCAATTTAAATTTAATTTGAATGTTTTGTGGAAATTTAGTAACCTTGTATAATTTTACTCTTTTAATGATTTTTAATTATCCTAAATTGTTTTTAATTGTTAATTTAAATTTTTACAAAGCAATTTGATTTGAAAAATAGTGTGTTGTTGCACATAGTTTTGTGCAACCACTTTCTCTATTTTCCTCTATTTATTTCATTTTCTCTCTCTTTCCTCCAATTTCTCTTGCTCATTCTCTCTCTTCTCTTCCCCTCTCTCCGGTTCCCTCACTCTCTCTCTCAATCTCTC
>CAMOHE010056304.1:0-55375 GCA_946598075.1 Artocarpus hirsutus | reverse complement strand
AAAGGAATTGAAGATGGAGTTTTGAGGTTGTGAAAATGGCGGGGGAAGAAGAAATTGTTTGGAGAAATAATGAGAGGCCTGTAACAGCACGCGACTTCTTTCCCGCCATCTTTTATGCACATGACATTTTGCACTGGCGCGCACTCGAGTCAAAAAGAACCCGACCCGACAACGTGGTGAGAACTAGTGATGAAAAACATTTTTATTATAGCATACGAGAGTTTTATATTGTAGTAATTTTTTTTATTGTTACTATAACATATGAGAATTTTTTACTGTTTATAACTAAATTTGTTGTGAAAACTGAATGGTTCCCACCACTCATTTTTAGTAGCCCCTCTCACATTGAATCATTGTTTAAATATAATAAAAATAATTACAAAATTACATTTTTTGTACACAAATTGTAAGTTGGGCACTAGCAATCTCACATCTCTTTCATCGCGAATGATAGTCTATTTTTTTGTCAAGCCAAAATTTTGTCATGTTAGGTTTTGAGTAAATTTTTCATTATACTCTCGCGCTTTTAAGCAAAAAATTAATTTCGAGAAATCACATCTCTCATTTTCTCCAAATACGCTAATAGAAATTAAAGAGGCTTTTTAGGACTGTGGGTGTGACAGTTGGAGAATGTCATGAAACTTATTTTGGTTTACCATCTCTTATGGGTAAGAAAAAAAAAGCCACTTTTGCATAAATGAAAAGCATAATTTGGGACCATTTATCATCTTGGCAAGAAAAATTACTCTGTTATGCTAGTAAAGAAACTCTTCTCAAGGCAATAGTTCAGTCAATTCCTACTTATGCTGCAAATTGCTTCAAGCTTCCTGATTCTCTATGTTCAGGTTTAAAATGATCGTTCAATTTTATTGGGGATTCTCTGAAAAGGGCAATAAAATTTATTGAAAAAATTGGAAGACTCTTTGTAAAGCAAAATGCTATGGTGGACTTAGTTTACGATCATTTATGGCTTTTAATCAAGATTTATTGACAAAACAAGCATGGAGAATTCTTAATAACCCACATTCTTTGTTGGTGTAAGAGCCAAGGGGGCCTCTTTTTTTTTTTTTTTTTGCAAGAAGAAGGAAGAAGGAGACAGAAGAAGAAAGAAGAAAAAGCGTAAGAGGTGAGGGGCAGCTGGGCAGTGATGCAAGAGGTTAGGTTTTTGGTATGAAATGACCAAAAAGCCAACACAAAAAGGGGAAAAAGTAGGGCTGATTTGAGGGCATATACATAATATGACACGGGGTGTAATTGCCAGGGAAAAAAAAGAAACAAGGCAAAAAGAACAAAGCACACCAAAAGACAGAGAAAGAAACACATTTGTGCCACCTCATCTTCTCGTGTACAGCCTTCATCACTTTATTATTCTCCTTTATCTCCACGAATTGATGGTTCTGACTTTAATACAAATTATCTACACGCAATAAAGTGCGATGAGGTGGCCCGAAAACTTTGCACGAAGGAATTTAAAAGGAAAAGAAAGAGTTTGAATAAGCCAGAGTTTGCAAGATTATATCACGTTTGTACTTGAGAAAAGTATTTTGAGTGCGTGGGAGAGAAGGACAAGTCCTCACCACCGTAATCTGTACTTCAATCTCAATTTATTATATAGACAGTCAGTCATATATAAATACATGTATGTATGTATACGTGTGTATGTATATATATATATATCTATGCACATTTGTGTCTTGTGTTAGATAAGTGAGACTCAAATATGTCTGTACCTATGTACAGTAATGGAGCAGGGAAAAAAATTCGGGGGCATCTTTTACCAAAATATTTAACTAAAACAACGTTACGATTATTGTAATCACTTTCAACTCATAAATATTAGTATACTCTTCACAAAGTTATGAACTTATATAACATTGTGGTTGATGTTTTAGGTTGTTTTGTTTAAAATTTGACAGATGTTTGTGTGTTGAGAAAAAAATTAAACAATAGTCTTAAAAAGCAAAAATCATTCTAGGAAAAGGTTACAACATATAAAATTCTATTAGATTGCCTGATTTTGGTTTGTTTGCTTTTGATTACCCTTTTTATTATTAACTATCTTACATTCCACTTTGTAAGAATTTTTTCCCGATCCTTTGTCTTTTTGATCTTAGAAACCCTAGATTTCCTTAGGTAATCCTGTTTCCATAGAAATGTCGAAGGCAGTAGTCATCGCCTCGAGCTCTAGCAGTGGAGAGGATCCCTGGTCGAGTTACGACGAAAGGGAGGTGGATGAAATGATCCACTAACAAAGCTTGATCGAATCGAGCGTAAGGACGGTTGAAGCTGAGACTGACGAAGAGGCATTATGCCGAATGGCGAAAGGAACCAGCCAACTGGACCTTCGAGGATAGTCGATGACGTCAAATCGATCGAAAGAAGGAAATATATTTCTCCAACAAAAGGGGTTTCATTTTTTACGAAGAATCTAGAATTTGTTTTGACGGAAGGCGACTTGTTGACTTTAAGGTTGAAGTATGGAATACCAGCTTCAGTTGAAATACGTCTGCCTTATCCAGGGGAGCGAGCAGATTCACAAAACGACGACTGCTTTTGTGTATATACCAAGTGGTTTGAGCTTGGACTTTGACTGACGATTCTAGAGTTTATGATCTAGATTATCGAACACTTCTATATTTTCATGAGCCAACTCATGCCGAATGGTGTCCGACTGCTCATCGCCTTCATGGTTTTGATTGAGGAGGCCGGAATTGAGTTTGACATTTACAACTTCCTCAGATGTTACTATCTGAAACCGAACAACAAAAATTTGGGTCGTTTTTACTTTGTCTACAGGTAGTCGAAGCAATTGATAACAGAGTTTGTAAATGCTGACAGGCATTGGGAGGAGAGATACTTTTTTATGTCAATTAACAACGACTCCTTTGAATTAACTACTCGATTTCCATTTACATTCGCCTTTGGTTGCATTGGTAAGTGTCACAACTTTTTATATTTCAAGCAGTAATTCCAACTAATTATAAGCAATCTCTTCTCCTCGCAAATTACGAACTGAACCATCCAGCACCAATCGGTGAGTGATTCCGAGCGAGATTGGATGCATTGCTAGCACTAGAAGGGCGGACTTGGGCAAAAGTCTCGCAACCCGATCGACTCTAGTGGTCCTCGATTTGGAAGAGATTTAGCGAAATTCCCATAGGTATTTCTATTCGATTTTCAAAACGAGTCGATTGGGTTTTTGTGTGCCACGGTACACTTCAGCAGCTATACGGTCCGTCAAAATATATTACACCTCTATCTGACGAGGACGTTCATCTCGCAGAAGCCGCATTATTAGCCATGAAGGTCACATTGCCTTCAATTGATGAGGTGCGAAGGAAGAAAGCTGCAAATAAAGCAGCAAAAAAGAAAAGAAAGCATTCTAGCGAACCGTCGGCAACCGAGAAGTCGATCCCTCCAACTACTTTTGATCCTCCTCCTCTTCCCCCTTACAACATACAGCCTCCATGCTCAAAGAAAAGAAAGGGGGGCGAGGCTTCTACGTCGACCAGGGACGTCAAGCAAAGTGCTCGTGAAAAAACTCTTGACATTCCAGAAGACGTCAGCATTATGGAGGATAAAGAGGCAGTGACTAAAGCAACCGTAAACTTTTATTTCCAAAAAGACAAGGAACAACTTAGTGGGATGCCGTTTGGTTGGTTTTACAACGAGTCAGCTGTGGTGTTGGGGCAGGTAGATTCAATGCAATGTTTTACCCTTAATGTTTGGATTGCATCATTTAACATTGAAATCCAACTGTGCAGGCTCTTCTACTTCACAATCTATTCGCGAACAAGGCTGCTCACAAGTATGAGAAAGAACAGTAGAGAAGTAGGAAGTTTGAAGAAGAGTCGAAATCATTGAGGGCTGAGGGAGACAATAAACAAAAGGAGCTCAATACTGCGGCAGACGCGTTGAACATGGCGAATGAGAAAGTGCTGAACCTATCAGCAATGTTCGGCTTCTTGAAGAAAAAGTTGATACCTTAACGAAGGCAATGGCCACGAAAGACAATGACATCGAGGAAATCAAGGAACAACTGCTCAAGGTCCATAGCACATCCTCTTTCAAGGCACGACTGGAGGCCTTAATGGAACTCAATTCGGACAAACTCAGCGTCGACACAATCGACGAGGAAATTAAGGGGCTCCAAGAATTGCTGTCGACGGACGACCAGATCGTTCAAGTCGAATCAGACCATGATGATGTCACTGTCGAGCCTTCTGCACCTGAATTCGATACTGCTGCTATTGCAACTGATGAAATTGCTGAGCTCTTGACCCTAAAGCCAACCAAGGCCAAAGATATTCAACCTACTAAAGGAGAGGATCCTTAAGGGATTTTACATTTGTACTGTCAGCTTTATTCTATAACGAACATCTTATTTTGTCAAAGAAAAACCTTCGACATGAAATTTCAAATTTCAGATTCATTATCTTTTGATCAACTATGCTTTCATATCGTATGCATAAAAAATTTAGCCTCTAGTTAACCGAAAAGCGATCAGATCACAAACATAATAAATAGTAGTATGCAATCAATCGGACTAACCATGGCTTAAGGCCAAGAAAGACCTTAAGTTCAAAGGCTATTTGATAACGAACCCAATCAATGAGCATGCTATTTAATCAAATTAATTGATTTTAAACCATAATTGAAGCTGTGTGTCGTATACATTAAATTGATCGAATGGATTAAAAATTGCCATTGAGAATAATTGCTTGATAAGGCTAATATTGCCATAAAGATGGCCACGTGAAGGCACACGGATCGAGCTAACTAGATGTGCAGTTTGTCTGAAAAATGTCAAACCAAATGTACGGACTGAACTGGTTATACCCTTGAAAGAGCCATGAGAAGTTTAAATCGACCAAGAGGGTTCGGGTAGATCTGGTCGAATCAGAAAATCGAGCCATGAAAATGGCGTTTGAAAAGTTAGATCGATTTGGTCGAGTCCAAAGTCGAGCCATGAAGATCGCGTTTGGAGAGTCCGGATCGATCTGGTCGAGTCTGAAGGTGAGCTATAAAGACGGCATTTGGAGAGTTCAGATCGATCTAGTCGAGTCTGAAGTTAGAGAGCCATAAAGATGGTGATTAGAGAGTTCGGATCGATCTGGTCGAGTTTGAAGTTAGAAGCCATGAAGATGGCGTTTGGAGAGTTTGGATCGATTTGGTCGAGTACGAAGTTGAGAGCCATGGAGATGGCATTTGAAAAGTTCAGATCGATCTGGTCGAGTCTGAAGTTGAGCCATGAAGATGGCGTTTGCAGAGTTCAGATCGATCTGGTCGAGTCTGAAGTTAGAGAGCCATAAAGATGACGTTTGGAGAGTTCGGATCAATCTGGTCGAGTCTGAAGTTCATATTATTGTATAAAGCTTAGTTGCGTTTCCTAAAAATAGAACTTGTCAATCCATGTAATTTGGGGAAATAAAATTCAAAATAATAAAGAGACTACACTCGTTTATATCGTATACGAGCTGCCTACGCACCCCTTGGAATTTTAAAAGACCTTTCTTAGCACAAGCTCTCCTTCATGGAATTTCCTGACCTTAACCTTCCGGTTGTAATATCTAGCGGCAACTTGTTGGTAACAACCAAGGCGATAGAAGGCCTTTTCCCTTTTTTTGTCAATGAGGTCCAGTGCATCCCGCATCATCTTGTCGTTTTTTGCTTCGTTCAAGAGAGAAAAATCCACTCGAAGATCTCGAGCGACAACCTCTGCAGGAATAACAGCTTCTGTTTCGTATATGAGTGAAAAGGGTGATTCGCCTGTCACCCTTCTTGGAGTTGTTTGGCAGGCCCACAACACCATCGAGAGTTCCTTAACCCATCGTCCTTTTCTTGCCTCGAGTTTCTTCTTTAGATTCTTTACAATTGTCTTATTTGTTGCCTCTGCTTGTCCGTTTCCTCGTGGGTACCTTGGCGTTGAAAAGCTTAGAATAATATCCCAATCGTGACAAAACTTCCTAAAAGACGACGAGATGAATTGAGAGCCGTTGTCAGTGACAATCTCTCTTAGGACTCTGAACCGACAAATGATATTCCTCCAAATAAATCTCTTGACATCTTGTTCCTTTACGTCCACAAAGGCTTCGGCTTCAACCCATTTAGAGAAATAATTAGTGAGGACGAGCAAATACTTCACTTGTCCGGGAGCCAAAGGAAAAGGTCCAACGATGTCCATCAAGTACTTCATGAAAGGGTACAGTGAACTTATCGAAGAAAGCTCTTCTGCGGGTTGATGCATGATGGGAGTATGCCTCTGGCAGCTGTCACATTTATGAGCGAAGTTTTCACAATCGCTCTGCATGGTCAGCCAGTAGAATCTTTGCCTCTTCACCTTGTTGCACAATGACCTCCTACCTAAATGATTTCCACACGATCCCTCGTGTACTTCTCGAATTACTTTCTCGATTTCATTTTCTCTGAGACACTGGAGATAAGGTCTCATGAAAGGACGCCTATATAGCTTTCCATCGATCATGCAGTATCTCGCAGCTTGTATCTTGATCTTTCTCGTAGTCTGCCTGTCTTCTGGAAGCCAGCCATCACTGATGTACATCTGAATGGGCGTTCTCCAATCGTCCCTAGGGTTGACACAGCTTGTGTTCTCGACTGGTAAAATGCTAGGGCTGTCAATTAGTTCCAAATGGATTATTCTCCTCTCGCTTACTTCAACGGATGATCCCAAGTTTGCCAACGCGTCGGCTCTACAGTTGTGTTCTCGCGGTGTATGCTTAACCTCAAAATGATGGAACTGTGCCTTTAGTTTGTTGACTAAACTTAGGTACAGATGCATCTTCTCGTCTCATGCCTCGAACTCTCCATTTACTTGGTTAACGACCAGCGTGGAGTCGCTTTCCAGAAAAACCTTAGTAGCCCCCAATACAGCAGCGAGCCTTATTCCAGCTACCACGGCCTCGTATTCAGCTTTGTTGTTAGTAGCCTTGAAGCCCAATCGAAAGCTCTGTTCGATCTCCTCACCAGTTAGGGACTTCAAAATTACTCCTATTCCTAACCCTTTTTCATTGCTCGACCCGTCGACTTGTATAATCCATGCTCCTGATTCTTGTCCTTCAGCCTTGCAAGTCAGTTCAACAGCGAAGTCTGCCAGCACTAGATCCTTCAATGCTGTCCGAGGTTTATACTCGATGTAAAACTCTATCGGTTCGACTGCCCACTTTATCATTCTACTAGACACGTCAGGCTTGTGCAAAATTGCTCTCATCGGGTACGACGACGACACTATAATATTGTGTCCCTGAAAGTACAGATGGAGTTTTTAGGCTGACATGACAAGTGCAAGTGCGAGCTTTTCGATGATTGAATACCTCATTTCAGTGTCCAATAAGGTGTGGCTCACGAAGAATACTAGTTTTTGGACTGCATCTTTTTCTCAAACAAGAGCTAAACTTACTACCGTCTCTAAAACTGCCATGTATAAATAAAGCAGTTCGCCCTCTTTTGGCTTCGACAGGATTGGTGGAGTTGTCAAATATTTCTTCAGTTCTTGGAAAGCCGACTCGCATCGTTTGTTCCATTCAAACTTTGTATTCTTTTTGAGCAGCTGGAAAAAAGGTAGACATTTGTTAGAACATCTGGCTGAATCGACTTAGTGTCGCTACTCGACTGGTTAGTTTTTGGATTTCTTGCTTTGTCCTTGGAGAAGGTATCAACTGAAATGCTTTTATCTGATCGGGATTTGCCTCGATTCCTCGCTTTGTGACAAGATATCCCAAGAACATGCCGCTCGTCACCCCGAAAGTACACTTCTCTGGATTTAGCTTCATGCCGTATTTTCAAAGGACGTCGAAGCATTCTTGCAAATGCTGAACATGGAGATAAGCCTGCAAAGACTTAACCAATATGTCATCGATGTAAACCTCCATATTCTTACCAATTTGTTGCTCAAACATCATGTTGACAAGTCGTTGGTAAGTCGCTCCCGCATTCTTCAGCCTGAAAGGCATGACTTTAAAATAAAAAATCCCCTGCTCCGTTATAAAGGCAGTCTTCTCTTGGTCATCAGGGTGAAGTAGGATTTGATTGTAGCCAGAGAATGCATCGAGGAAGCTTAAAATCTCATGTCCAGTTGTAGCATCCACGAGTCGATCGATGTGAGGCAACGGATAGTTGTCCTTTGGGCAAGCTTTGTTAAGATCAGTGAAGTCGATACACATGCGCCACTTCCCATTTTTCTTCTTCACAATTACCACATTAGTGAGCCAATCGGGATACTAGATGGGGCGTATAAAGCCAGCTTCAAGTAATTTCCTCACTTCGTCCTTGACCACGTTGTTTCGCTCGATTCCAAGCTTCCTCCTTTTTTGCTGGACTGGCTTATGTTCTGGGTCGACATTCAGTCGATAGGAGATTATATTCGGGTCAATTCCAGGCATATATGCATGAGACCATGCAAAACAATCAGTGTTAGCTCTTAAAAAATTAATTATTTGGGATTTTATACACTCATCGAGCTACGACCTGATTTTCACTGAACGCCTTTCGTCTTGAGCGTCGATTTGGACTTCGTCAAGTTGCTCTAGAACCGATTCGACGCAGCTTTGGTTGCTCATTTCGTCCTGCTTGTTCGCCTGTAATTGCTATAAAGCCTTCTTCTATTTCATGGCTGTGACGTAACAGCTCCTTGCTGCCTCCTGGCTTCCTCGAATTTCCTAAATACCTCGCTTCGTTAGGAACCTTATTGTTTGGTGGTATGTCGATGGGACTGCCTTCATGGCATGGATCCAAGGCCTTCCAAGAATGATATTATACCCAGACGGGCAATCCATGACCAAAAAATTTGTCAACTTGTTTTCCCCCGCTACATATACAAGGAGCTTAATTCTTCCAATGGCTGTTGTCGCTTTGCCATTGAAACCTACCAGTGATGTCGAAAACTTCTCGATTTTCTCTTCGTTGATTTCCATCTCTTTCAACGTTGAGAGGAAGAGGGTATTGGCTGAACTTCCATTATCAACCAGAATTCTGCTGATTTCGCAGTTTGTGACATTGAGTTTGATGACAAGGGCGTCGTCATGCGGAGTGTCGAGCCTAAACGCCTCGTCACTGCAAAATGAAATGACATGCTTGTTGTGTTCACTATCAAACGAGTTGACAGTTGCCTGATTTGCTTTCCTTTGATGCATCTTCATCTGATTTACAGAATCGTCGCTGAAAACTGAGCCTCCGCAAATGGCTCCAATTATTTTCCTAACAACCGATGGTGACGGTGTCTTGTCTCGATCTTGTCGTTCTCTTCATCCTCCTCGCTCCTTGTCTAGCCTAAACATTCTCTTTCCTCGTTCAGATAGAAACTCCTTTAGGTGACCTTTCTTTAGAAGCTCTGCGATCTCAGATCGCAGGGCCTTGCACTCGATCGTCAAATGTCCTATATCTCTGTGAAACTCGTAATATTTCGACTGGTCGCGTGAATGGTTTGGTGCCATCTTACCTGGCCATCGAACGTAATCTTGTCCTTCGAGCTGAGCGATGAGTTCGGATGGCGATATGGTCAGAGCGTATTTGGGCAGCAACAAGGGTCTTGCTGTGGATTGAGGTCGGTCTTCTTTTCGCCTCCACTCCCTCTTCGGGGGTGTCCTCGTTCTTCTTCGTCGATTCGATTATAGTGCCTACTTTTGACTCCATCTGCTTTGATCTTTTGTTCTGGAAAACTCTCACTCACATCTTTCATTTTCTTCTTCCAAATCAATCCACCCCTTGGCTTTGTTTAAAGCTTCCTGAATCGTCTGTGGGTAGTCAGAGCATATGCTGTTCTTAAAGGGTGACTTATGCAGGAGTCCTTTTTTTAGTGCTTCTCTAGCTGTTCCATCTTCCAAGTCCGAAATCTCTGACAGCGCTTTGCTGAATCTCTTGATATAAGCTCTCAATGACTCGCCTAGGTCCTGAATGATAGATCATAAATCCTTGGTCGTTTTTCCCGACTTGATATGCACGGAATATGCCTTGATAAATGAGTCTGCCAAATCCTCAAAGCTATCTATCGATCTAGTTGGTAAGTTGCTGAACCATCGAAGTGTCGGACCTTTAAGCGACTATGCAAATAACTTGCACATCATTTCATCGAGAATAGAGTCTGGGATATTACTAGTGCTGACCATATTCTTGTATTGCAGCAGGTGATCTTTTGGGTCTGAGGTTCCATCAAATAGAGCGAACACGATGTTTTCAAACTTTAGTGGTACTATCGAAGTGATCCTCTTCATTAGTGGGGTATCTCGAATGTTCTTCAAGATGTCATCCAACGTTGGGGTCTTGCTTGTGGCTTTGGAAACCTTCTGTTCTATTTATCTTCCATGAGTTTGGAATTTTGCTCGAGCATCTCCCTCATCATCGATTGAATTAACCCGGGTGTCATCCAAGTGGTAGCTGGTGCTTCTTCTGATCGAACGGTTGGTCCTTCGCCCTCTTCTCTTTCAATCGTCTCATCACTCCTGTTGAATTCCATGCGAGTACTCGTCGTCACGGTAGTTGTCATTGTAGGCGTGGTTGTGGCAGTAAAAGCCGTTGGTGTGGCTGTTGGTGTTGTACTAAAAGGTGTGTACAGGGGCTACATCCTCCCAACAGGGTTGTAGGGCTGTCGAGTTCCTGGTTGTGGCATTTGGTACTGCCACTGTGCTGTTGATGACACTAGGACAGTCGAGTATCCGTAGTAGGGATGGTAGTAAGACTACGAAGCCATCTGGGAGTTTTCATAACTAATTTGGCTTCTTAAAGCCTAATTTTTGCTGCCGAGCTGCTCCAACCTTTTGTCACGTTCCTGAGAATGTGCCACCTGTTCCTGGAGCAATTTTTTAAGAGTTTCAACTTTTGCTGCAAGGGCTTCCATTTGTTGGCTGTCCTAGGGAATTGCTTCAGTATGTTCAGCTTCAGTCTCCAAAGTATGCTGGTTGTTGTTGTCTGCCATTTGAATATGAGTCCAAGATCCTGGAGTTGATGACTTGAAGGCCCCACGGTGGGCGCCAAACTGTAAACGGTGGATCTACAATCAAATTGCTGAAATTTTAAATCAAGTAATTAGAAACTTGGGCCCTCAAATCACCGTTGAATGGACCTGTTCACTCGGATATATACGCAAGATTAGGATAAAATGAACAAAATAATACATAAATAAAAAAACACGCAAGATTTATAGTGGTTCACTCTATTAATGAAGAGCTACGCCCGCTGTAGTTCACTATAAAAGCAATCAGTACAAGTTTACAAAGGAAATGAGAGAATAAATTGGCAGAGTTTTGGCATCTGTTTTCTGTGTCCTCCAACAAAGCTACCTTTCGCTTATATATAGAGTATGAGATAGAGTTGTGGCCGTCAACCATCAAACGGAGTGGGGTAGTGCCTTATAAGTAACTGTAATAGTAGGACACGTGTTGGTTGATGATTAGCTGCAGAAATCACGTCTTCCTCATGTTTCAGTCTAGGACTTGACGTGTCTGAACCGTCAGAACGTGCTATTAGCCGTCGAATCGATACGATCGATCCGGACGAACAATGGCATGAAAGAGTGCGGGTCATCTTTGGATGAAAAGTTTTCAAAATAAGTAATCGATCCCAATGAACCAAATGAATGGTCGATTCGATTGAGTTGATCTCGTTCGATTCGTTCAATCACCATTATTGGGTCGCTGGGGCCAGTGAAAAATTTGGGCCGGTTTGAATTTTACCCCAACAATCACTAGAAAGCTCAAGAAAATAGAGGAAAATCGCCTTGGGTTCAAAGAAGAAGAAGTAAAATGGAGAGGAGAGAGAAAATGCGTGTTATATACTGTCTCAAGGAGTCTGATCAATGGCTGAGATCGATTTAGAGTAAGTTTATCTGAGGGCCAAGATTTTGCGTCTTTTGGAGTTCCCGTTCAAACTGAGGCGATATCCTTTTGAATCAAGTGCATACGTCAACACTATAGAGATATCTTAGAGCCTTCCAATTGTATTGCGACATGTGTTGTGGATAGTTAAGTATCGTGATTTCTTAAGGAAGGGTGATGATTCAAGTGTGAACACAAAATTTAGATGAGAATGACATGTTGTCAAATTAAAGCTTGATATCTCATCACTCCTGTAGTCGATTAAATCGACTACAGAATAGGGGGCTAATTGTCGAGGTACAATTTGGTCAGGCCCAAATTGTTTAGAGGCCCAAAATAACGGTCCATTGTTGCGATTAGAGCAAATCAAATAAAACTAAGTGACTTTGCTATTCGACGTAAGAAAAACATTTGTAAATGGAGTTAAGGCTTTGTTTAGATCGATTGGTTCGATCTTGTATATAATCGATATGTATTTGGATAACATTTTGTTATTATTAAAGGTTGTGTCCAGGTTTATTTCCTGAGTATTCGTTCAATGGAATCGATTGGCATGAACTGATAGTTATTAGCACGTCCAACCATGAACTAAAATGTGAGGAGAGCATGATTCTGGCAGCCTATCATGGACCGACACATGTCCCACTATTGTGGTTACCTCCAGCATCATCACTCCACCCTGCCAGTTGGGTGGAGACTAGACTCTCTTTATTTTTTATATAAAGGGGTACTGTCTTCAATTGTGGGGACGAAGAATATTATATACAAAAACCTTGTGAAATTTACTTCTTATTTTTCTGCCCTTTTAATTTGTACTCTTTGAATTCATACAATAGTAAAGAACAATAGACGTAGCTCTTTTTACAAAGTAAACCACTATAAATCTGCGTGTGTGATCGAAATAATAGTGATTTGAGGACCCAAATCTAGTAAAAGGAATATATTAACTTGGATTAACACTTTTTATATTTGATTGTAGATCAAACGTCTACATTATTAAATTTGTTAAATTTTGGGTTTACTATCTCTCTTTCTCTTTCTCTCTCTCTCTTTTCAGAAATTTGCCTCTATAATAACAAACATTTTTTTTCCTCCTCTCAAGTAGCACCAATCTCTTCTCCAAGCATGCAAGATTTTTTTTTTGGTTAAGAAAGTACATTCTGGTATACGAAACAAAAACTCAATCCATCAACTTTACCAATGTATAAATGTCTAGGTTTTTGTCCAACCTCTTCTCCAAGCATGCAAGACTTTTTTTTTGTTAAGAAGATACATTCCGGTGTATGCAACAAAAGCTAAATCCATTAACTTTCCTAATGTATGAATGTCTAAGTTTTTATCTTAACAAAAACAGTAACACATGATTATTTTATTTTATGTTTTATTTTTCGTGTTTTTGGAATACCTTTGTTGCTTAGACGTATGTTATTGCAACATTGAATTGGCTTTCAAGGAAACTCGGAGCAAAGTAAGGTCCAACCAATGCTTTGTTTGGCAATATTGTTTCAACTATATAGTTGGACCTATTATAGTGTAAAGTTTTCACATTCTACAGTATAAAATAAAAATATGTTATAGCATAAAGCTCTCACATAATACAGTAAATTGGTTATAATTTTTAGTTCTGACAACATTGCCTAACGCACTCCAAATAAAATGAATGATTTTTTCTGTTAAAGAAATAATTGTATGCAAATTGATTAAAAGAAAAGTGTGTACATAGATGGAGAGTAGTGAGAATTATAGAGATGGGTCCCACTCTATAGGCGAATGTCGAATAGTAAAGTTGAGTTTTTTTGGCAAGAAGGCGTTCATTGGTGCATTGGAGAGTTATACAAAGTTGTCCCAAAGCAGAGTAAAATATTATTAGTGGTTAAAATATTAGTTAAATATTTTAGAAATATGATGTGTTACACTTTAAAATTTATGGACTATAATTGAAATAAATTGTATAATTTAAGAGTCAAAAGGTGTAATTAGCCCTAACGAAGAAATGATGGAGATCATTCCATCCCAATTAAAGGCCAAAGAACCGAGGGCTTACGTTGATGATTTGGGGATGCACCCACCGCATCGACTCCTATTAAATATTTTGCCAATCTTTCACGCGCTGATTTACAAATTTAAACAAATTTATAAATTAGAGAAAACTGAAATTCGCCCAAAAAAAAAAACAAAAGCAAATTCGCCCCCTCGGAAAAAAAGAGAGGAGCAAATTCGCTTCTTCCTATAAGGAAGGGAAAAAAGGCAAGTTCGTTATCAACTCGGACGAGTTGACGAGCCGTAATTCCGAGTCGTAAAAGCTGCGTGAACGCGACACCAATTTAACTCGGCTAGGAGAGAGGCCGTTGCTCTCTCTCTCTCTCTCTCTCTCTGTGCGCCATTAGGGCTTTCTCTCGTCCTCACTGTTCTGCCCTAGATGCTGAAGACGCGTCCTCCAATGGCGGTGATAGAAACATAACAAAGGTACAAGTTTTCTTTCTCCTTCTTCGTTTTTTCTTTTCCTCCCTCTTTTTCTCTATTCTTCAGTTCCCGTATACTCGGACAAAACGCTCCAGGATTTCATGATTTATTCTTGTTAGTTGATGGGGAGAAGCGATAAATGTCGAAGGTGTTCTGCGTTGTTTTTGCCACTTTTTTTGTTGCTTTTTTGTAGGATCCTCTCAGAAACCCTAGATTTTTTTTCTTTGTTGCAGAACTACCAATAAAGTGTCGGGTAGTTTTATTTAGCTTCTTGTGATAGAAAGCTCTGTTGGGGATTGTTGTTTCAAGGGGATTTAGGGTTAGGCTCCGATTGGATTTGGTGAATGGAAACTCCGGGTGCTAGGAAGAGAGGTCGGCCGAGGAAACGAAGGAGAGAGGATGAGGATGGAAATGTTGCTGGTGATGGAAAAGTGGGCCCAGAAAGCAAGAAACAGGTCACTGAGACGAAGCCGATTGTGTTGTTGGGCCGATATATGCTGAAAGATTTTGATGGAACTGGAGCTTTTCTGGGGAAAGTTGTGTATTATGCAGATGGTTTGTACAGAGTGCATTACGAAGATGGTGACTGTGAGGATTTGGAGAGCCGTGAGATTCGTGGAAGTCTCTTGGGCGATAAAGATTTCAACAAGGATTTGAGTGTCAGAAGGAAGAAACTAGACGCCTTAGTGTTGAAAAATAGTGTGAAACCTGTAGATTGTTATGATGGCCGTGGTGCGGAGTCAACAAAGGGGACTAATAAGGTTGAACCATCTACATCAACAGAGCTGCAAGGTGGATTAGTTGCTGAAAACGATGAGGGAGAATTTGATGGTGATTCTGATTCTTTAAGTGATTCTTCTGAATATGCTAGGGATAGGGATTTGAGTTTTGCAGATGAAACACCTGCTGTTCCCCTGCCGGAACTGCCACCTTCTTCTGGAACCATAGGTGTGCCGGAGCAGTATGTGTCGCATCTTTTTTTGGTTTACAGTTTCTTGAGATCGTTTAGCATCTGTCTGTTCCTAAGCCCATTTACTTTGGATGATTTTGTGGGGTCGCTTAATTGTCCTGTTCCTAACACATTGTTGGATGCCATCCATCTTGCTGTTATGCGTGCCTTGAGGCGTCATCTTGAGACGCTCTCCGCGGAAGGCTTGGAGCTTGCATCAAAATGCACGAGGTACTTATATCAAGGTTTTGCTATAATTTGTAAAGTACTTATTTTATTTATTTATCTATTATTATTATTATTATTATTATTATTTTTGGGTTTGCTGTGTCATCTCTTTGCAGGATAGTATTTAGACACTAGACAGAGAAAACTGAAAAACTTACTTGGCTGTATTTGGTTTATTTTTTCTATCAAGTTATCAATATCATCTAATGAGATGTCTTTCACTGTCGTGCATAAAAACAAATATGTGTGTGTGTGTGTAGAAACCATGCATCTGTTTTGTCATTTGAATTATTAGTGATCTGTTAGATGTTCGTAACCATTCTCTCTACCCCCATTTTCTTTTGTTATTTAATGACATTGCCATATTTATATGCTGAATTATACTTGGGTAGGTGCTTATGTTAGTAAATTTTGCGATTTAACTTCAAAGGTTATTTTGAAACTTATCGGCAGGTGTATTGACTGGTGCTTACTAGACACGTTGACTTGGCCGGTTTACTTGGTTCAATATTTGACAATTATGGGATACACAAAGGGACCAGAGTGGAAGGGGTTTTATGATGAAGTTTTGACAAGGGAGTATTATTCTTTACCTGTGGGTAGGAAGCTAATTATTCTGCAAATCCTATGTGATGATGTCCTAGATTCTGCAGAGCTAAGAGCTGAAATTGATGTGCGTGAGGAATCAGAAGTTGGTGTAGAGTATGATGCAGATGCAATTAATCCTCTTGAAAATGGACCCAGAAGGGTCCATCCCAGATATTCAAAAACTTCTGCCTGTAAGAACAAAGAAGCTGTTGGGATCATTGGAGAGACCAATACAATAAATTCACTTAGTAACTCTCCTTTTCGGGGTTCCAAGGGTACTAAAGGTGATGTGGATGCTGCTAATATCGATGTGGATCGAAATAGTGATGAATGTCGACTTTGTGGAATGGATGGTACCTTGCTTTGTTGTGATGGGTGCCCATCAGCATACCACACAAGGTGTATAGGTGTGATGAAATTGTCTATACCAGAAGGGTCATGGTATTGTCCAGAGTGCACGATGAACAAAATAGGGCCAAGAATTACAATTGGAACGTCCCTTAAAGGAGCTGAAATATTTGGCATTGATTCTTACGGCCAAGTCTTCTTGGGTACTTGCAACCACTTGTTGGTGTATGTTTCGACAATCTCTGTCTCATTTCTGGCTTCTTAGTTTCATTATTGTTGAATTTATGATCGGTGCTTTCATTTGTGCACTGCTGGTTATTTGTAAAACCATCTTGGCTTGGTATTTTTATTTTTATTCTACGTCTTAGGCGTTGCTCTTTCTTGTGTGCTGTCTTCTTGTGTCGCTCAGATAGTTTATTTATTTGTTAATCTTGTTTAGCCCTTTTATCTCACTGCATAATCTCCTGACAATTATTTCAGGCTCAAGGCTTTGGTCAGTGAAGAACCATATGTCAGGTATTACAATAGGAACGACATTCCAGAAGTTCTGCAGGTTCTTTGTTCATCTGCACAACATGGAGCTTCATACTTGACGGTCTGCCAGGCAATTGTGCAATATTGGAACATACCAATAAGTATTACATCTCTACCAGAAATGAGGGGAAAAGATGCAGATTCAGCAGAGCCGAAAGATGTTATCTTTCCTACTTATTCACGTCCTCTCCCCGACAAGGATAATCACAATGATTGTGCTAGTGTAAATGAAAGTAGCATGGACAATGTGACAACATCACTTGGGACTTTTATTAATATGGTTGGAGTTGAATTTACTAGTTCTCAAATCAGAGGGAATGGGTTGATTGGTCCAGTTAGTCAACATGTTGATAAATCTGATACCAATCAAAGTTTCGTTGAGAGATCAAGTGCAGAAGAACTTAATACATGTATCTCAGCAAACGGCAATTTCAGTTTCACTGGGCATGCAAATGGTACTCATTTTCTAGTGACTTTGTCTTCTCAGAGAAACAAAGGCAATCATGACGCTTTAGGGAAGGGTGAAAGCAAGTCATCTGTTGATTTTGTGTACTTGGGGTCTCATTTTAAACCTCAGGCTTATTTAAATCATTATATGCATGGGGACTTTGCTTCATCAGCTGCTGCTAAGTTGGCTCTTCTTTTGTCAGAAGAAACACGGGGTGTAGATACGCATCCTTTGGATAATTCCAAAAAAGTCCCATCTGAAAACTATTTGCAAACAAAAGCATTCTCATTAGTAGCCTCACGTTTTTTCTGGCCTACATCTGAGAAGAAGCTTGTGGACGTTCCAAGGGAGAGGTGTGGTTGGTGCCTTTCCTGTAAGGCTATTATCTCAAGCAAGAGAGGGTGCATGTTAAATCATGCTGCCTTAATTGCTACTAAAGGCGCTATGAAGATCCTTGCCACCCTCCGTCCCGTAAAGAGTGGAGAGGGGAGTCTTGCAAGCATTGCAACATACATATTATATATGGAGGAAAGTTTATGCGGTCTAATAGTTGGCCCTTTTCTGAATGCAAGTTACAGAAAACAATGGCGCAAACAGGTAGAACAAGCGTCATCTTGCAGCGAAGTAAAAGCCCTCCTGCTTGAAGTAAGTTTTATTTATTGTTTGGTTTTGTTTTTTCCTTTACGCTTTTCTTTCCAGTATGTGGCCTGAGAAGTGGCATCTCTCTCTTCCCCACTCCCACTTATTGAGCCAAAAGTAAATTTGATGTTTGACTCTTTACAAGGAGCAAATGTATTTTTGGTGAAGCAAGTACATTGATCTGCTTATATGTTTTTTGTGGATAGTAGGTGTTGCGGTAATTTACTAATTTTTATGTCTCTGTAACTTAGAGGAGTTTAGTTTTAAGTTATAAGTTTTTGTTTCTAGGATGGAAATTGTAGTTTAGAAATAATAAAATGCCTGTGAGGTATTCTGTTGAGTATATGTATAAAAAAAAAATGTCTTGAGGAATTCTAATAAGTATTAGTTTGTGTAAAGTGCTGGCTAGAATTAACGTTAAACTCCAACTAGAGCAGCAAAAGCATGCCAATGTATATATATATATATATATATATATGATTTTTTTTCCTTCTGTGATCACGTCTAGAAATATTTGCAGTCAAACGAGAAAAATGAGTTACATTCATAGGTGAATTTATATTGTTACTAACTAATTTAAACTCTTTTTCTAAAAGAACACGTGGAGGCACATAATTTTGTTAGAGTTGCATTGTGTTGTCAATGCTTCTTGTTTGCACTTTGCATTGCATGATTGCACTTCAGATGATTGTCCATTGTAGTGCATGCATGAATCTGGATGCAAAAAACATTTTACTTGAGCTATAACCTTTGCTTCATTAACCAAATGTATAGGCATTTTAACATTTGGTTAATTTTATCTAGTCATATATTCTTGTCACATAAGCCTATTTATGGCCAACCAGTGCTCAGTTCTTAGGCTCTTGTTCACCATCTGTAAGTGAAATAATGTTAAACATCTGTTGAATGATTTTAAAGTGAAAGATGTTACTAGAATTTGATGTGGTTGCTCAAAAACTTAATACGCAGCATGCCTGAGGTGAAAGTGCAGATTATTTGGTGCTCTATTCAGACTTGCGCACATTTACGTGAATTTATGTTCTATTACATTTTAGTGTAGTGGATGACCTGTCTTTTATTTGCAGCTTGAGGAAAATATACGGATGATTGCTCTTTCTAGCGATTGGGTTAAGCTTGTTGATGATTGGTTGGCTGAATATTCGGTAATGCAAAATGCTTCATGCACTGCTGGAACAACACAAAAACGTGGTCCTGGTAGGCGTAAGAAGCAATCGGCTATGTCTGAACTTACAGACGACGGTTGCCATAAAAAAGGCTTTGTCTGGTGGCAAGGAGGGAAGCAATCAAAGCTAGTATTCCAGAAAGCAATTTTGCCTTGTGCAATGGTTAAGAGAGCAGCTCGTCAAGGTACCATTCTGAATGAATTGTTATGATATATCTTTAAAAGATAAACTGTACAGCCTATATATAGATTACAAGAATAGTCTACCTAGGAGCTATTTATGGTAACAAATTATATAGCACTAATTACACAAATTAAGGCCTAATTACAAAATTTTTTCAGCTTGCATTGACTTGAGAAATTAGGGAACAAATCATGCAGGAAATTAGGGAGCAAATCATGCAGATTTGTCAACTTTCCAGCTTGCATTGACTCGGGAAATTAGGGAACAAATTCCCTTAAAATCCGAGTTTACAAATCATGCAGATTTGTCAACACATTCTTTATTTTAGCCCCACCCTGCCTGGAAAACACGTCAATTACCCTTTTTTTAGCATTCTTTTACCACTTGAAATACCTATCTTTAACAAATTTGGTGGATAAGTGGATAAAAAAAATGTATGCTGATCATATTGTCTTCAATTAGGAGGTTCGAGGAAAATCTCTAGTATATTTTATGCCGATGGTTCTGAGATTCCTAAAAGAAGCAGACAGTTAGCTTGGAGGGCTGCAGTTGAAATGAGTAAAAATACCTCCCAGCTTGCACTTCAGGTCTGGTTCCTTCTCGTGATTGCACTTTATTCTTCATTCCCCCTAATCTTTGCTTGGATATTCTCTTGTTTGGCCTCATGGGGATTACATGTGAAGTCAGTTTAACTTGAAATAATTTGAATCAGGTCAGATACCTTGACTGTCATGTACGATGGACTGACCTAGTTCATCCTGAGCAAAACCTCCAGGATGGGAAAAGTGCAGAGACAGAAGCTTTTGCTTTTAGAAATGCAGTCATTTGCAGCAAAAAGGTTCTGGAAAACAAGGTTAGTTATGGGATTGCTTTTGGCAGCCAAAAGCATCTCCCTTCCCGTGTCATGAAGAATATCATTGAAATAGAGCAAAGTCAGGATGGGCAGGACAAGTTTTGGTTTCCTGAAAGTCGGGTTCCTTTGTACTTGATTAAAGATTATGAACGCAGTACTATTGAAGTGCCATTGCCAGTAATTCAGGAGCCTTTCACTCTCTTGCCAAAGTTACAGAAAAAACGGTTGAAGGCTCCTTGCAGAGATGTTTTTTTCTACCTTGAATGCAAGAGAGATAATCTGGAGATATGCACCTGTATTTCATGTCAGAAGGATGCTGTATTATGGTAATGATTCTTTCATGTATTCCTTGTTATCTTCTTTCCTTCCCTCAACGTGCCTAGACTCATGCAGTACTTTTTTATTCCATTTCAGGACGACAGTCAAGTGCGGTGTGTGCGAAGGTACATTCTCACCAGGATATTAATTTTGATTCCTTTGCAGGGTGGTGGAGAGTATAATATTGCTAATACTAGTTGGTCATTTCTAGTAAATCGCAACGCTATCTGTTCTGCTGTATTTCAAAGTAAATTTAATCCCTTATGAAGTGCAAGCTATTAAACTAAGCTCATCTTAGGACTTAGGAGTCGCTAGATAATTTGTCTAGGACAGAAAAGAAAAAGAATCTAATATGAAAAAATTTCACTCGTCAACTCGCCCCAGTTAACTTCTTCTTCTTCTTCTTTTTTTTGGTTGATGTTGTTGTTATTATTGTTGTTATTTTTATTATTATGCTGAGAGTAAGGTTAATTTTTTAATTTTGGTCACTTTGGTAGTGAAGATTTGGATCACTTAGCAATTATATTTCTTTGGGCATTGATGTTCTTCAACTATCTAATTATATGTAGTATTAGCTGATCTTGAGCTTGGAATGAGGTTCAACATGATATTTGGCCTTATAATTGGAAAGATTTGATTAGCAAAACCTATGCTGTGCACCATCAAGAGAAAAAAATGTGGTTGCATATTTTAGATTGAATCCAAAATATGTGCTTTTTATTTTATTTTATTTTTTTTGCAAATCCTGCAAAAATGGGTAAGATGGTTTTGGTTGTAGCCCATTTTTCACTTTATCTTTATAATGCTGTTCTGGAACATCTACATGCTCAGCTCTTTACTAACACCCACACACGTTCATGCATGTTATGAGCTGCTTTTTCTTGCTTCAGATTAGGTTTTTGAAAAGTGTGCCCTCAATCTAGAGGATGATGAATGAGTCACGAACAATTCATGGCGTTAAGTCTCTAACAGTAGGACTTGACTAATGAAGTGTCAGTCTTAGTGAATGATTTTTCTGTTTCTGGAACCATTTATTGCTTCTTAGTTATCTAAGCTTCATAGTTTTACTATTGAATTCTATTGATGATCAACTTGTTCCACTATTTGAGGCAGGTTCTTGTCATAGAGACTGTACAGTTAGTTCAACATTTTTGACAAGTGAGGAAGTTGAATTCTTGATAATGTGCAAGCAATGCTACAATGTCAAACTTCCTGCGCAGAATGGAACTTGCAATGAATCTCCAACTAGTCCTTTGCACTTGCCAGTACCAAAATACCAGACTTCAATTACTGTGGCTAAGGGGACTAAATCTAGTATTAGAGCTCAGGACACTCGTTCTGAGACCAAACAAGCTATGCCTGGATCTAATTTGGCTTCAAAAAGTCGGCGCAAGTCATGTAATTGGGGTGTCATCTGGAAGAAGAACAGTAAAGATTCAAGCGTTTCTGGTCAGAAATTTAAAGATGCCAGCACTGATTTCAGGTTTAATAACATACTTTTAAAGGGGGGTGGCTTGGGTGTCCATAGGATGGAACCTCAATGCCACCTTTGTCGTAAGCCGTACAGGTCAGATCTGATGTATATTTGCTGCGAAACTTGCAAAAGTAAGTATATCCGGATACTAGGGCCTATATATTTCTCTCTCTTTGGTGAAAATATCTCATTTTTGTGTGTTCTTTTTTAATATTTAATTTAGATTATGGTTGTGCTCATTGGCAGAATGGTATCATGCTGATGCTGTCGAACTTGAGGAGTCCAAGATTTTTGATGTAGCAGGCTTCAAGTGCTGCAAGTGCAGGAGAATTAAATCACCCAAGTGTCCCTTTGGGGACCCTAAAGAAAAGACACAGGAGAGCAAAAAGAATCTCATTCGGCATCTGAAACGAGAGAATTCTGGAGTAGACTCTGATATTGGGACTGTTTTTAACTCTAAACTAAGTGAAACTGCTACTCCCAGGAGTGAAGGCAAGAGAACAAGTATTACACCGTTGAAGCAAGAAAGTTCTGGAGTGGACTCCGATTCTGGAACCATTTTCTATTCTAGACAAAGCGAACCCTCTACTCCAATGTTTCCCTTGGAGGAAGTGTCCCAACAGGATGATGATCCTCTTCTTTTTCCTCTTTCAAGAGTTGAGCTTGTTACGGAGCATGATTCAGAAATTGATGCCGAATGGGACACTTGTAGGCCAGGGCCACAGAAATTGCCAATTAGAAGGCATGTGAAGCGCGAGGGGGATTTGGATGATTTCCCAGGCTGTAATTTTTCTAACGCTGAACTAAATACACATATTACAACGGAATACCCCATGGAACCTACAGAGAATACATTGTACCCTCCTACAGAATGGGATATCTCCCTTGACGGTGTCGAAGGTGATGCAATGTTTGATGATGAAGATATAGATTATGGATATATGGATTGTGAACCCCAGACGCTTTTCACTTTTTCGGAGTTGCTAGGAGCTGATGTTTCTGGGGAGGAACCAGACTATCAGGGAAAATCTCTCTCTGCAATTTCACAGGATGAGGTCTCTGAACAGCATAGATTGAGCACTAGCAATGTATGGAATCCCATGCCATCTGTCATGTGTCAGTTTTGTTCACATGCAGAACCAGATCCCAATCTTTCTTGTCAGAATTGTGGGCTTTGGGTACACAGTCATTGCTTGCCCTCCTCAACTGATCAATCTTTGGATGGCCATTGGAAGTGCGACCAATGTCGAGAGTGGTGTTAGCTGAGTTGGGTGAGTTGCCAAATGAATTGAAGCTGGTAGACGAATGTTGAGTTGATGATGACGCGGAGAAGCTTGTTGATGCTATACAACAAGCTAGCTCTCCATCACTTTTGGAACTGTGAAAATATTCTGCAAGAGCTGTAAGATTATGTCTTAAAAGGCGAGCATTCTCTTCATTTCTCTTGCCGGTATATAGCCTTTTCTTGATGGTATGATTCCTCCTCCTTGGCTAGCTTAGTTTCTGGCACATTCAGTTTTTCTTCTGGAAAGTTAAGTATGCCAATCATAGATCTTTAGTTGCTTGGTCCTCGGAGGTTTCGGATTATTCATGAGCATCACTCAGTTTTCCCTTATCTTGTGACGGGGGAAACATTGTTGTTTCCGAGCTATGTTCTTTGAACTTGGAAGATAAGCAGTTTTTTTTTTGTGCTTATCTGATTAAATTGCTTGTAAATGAAAGTTCTACCTCACCTTATATCTCCCCCTTCTCTTGACTGGGGATTAAAACCTCGAGCAGATTTTCAAATATTTTTACAAAAAAGAATTGCAAGTTGTGAATTTTCATCACATGAATGCAACCACTTTTTTTTTTTTTTTTTTTTTTTTTTGAGGGTATCAATATGATCTTTCCAATGCTTGATAATACTAATTTTAACAACCAGTCAACGTGTTATCAGGTCCTTGTAACGGCTAAGCCACAGTTTTTATTGTTGAAATTAGTCCTTCTGTATTCATCAAAATTTGAGGGTCCGCAAGGGGCTTCAGTTAGATTTTACGCCTAAAGCAGGTTTTAGTGTTTTACGTATGATTTTTGTTGTTATTCTGGGTTGGACTGGTGTCCTTTTTGCACTTAGTTATGAGCTTGTCCCTAAACAGTTGAATCACGAAACACTTTTTTTAATAGGGTCAATTTCACTTTAAGCCCATGAAAAACCGAACTTTCCACTAATACATTTATAGTCCTCAAGCTTTTTAAATGTCACACAAGTGGTATTTTTACAACAAAAACATTAAACATTGACGGATTTTATTGAGGCATGTAATTCGGATTAAAAATTCATCTATAAATCAAATGAATCAAAAATAATTTTACCAGATTACCATTTATTAATGAATCACACGTTTTTCAAGTGATGAAATCCATTAGATTTTTAATGTTTTTGTTACAAAAACACTATTAGGTTGTATTTGGAAAGCTCAGGTATATTAGTGTGTTAGTTTTTAGTTTAGGGATTAAAATGAGACAATAATTATTTCTTAGCAACCGAGAGTGAAATTAACGAATGTAAAAGACGAGATATTTTGCTGTTATTATTTCTCGACAGAGTTTGCTTTCAGACATTTTCCTTAAGATTTATGCCATCGCACTTTGCCCCTTTAATTCTAAACGTGATATACAACCCGTTTAATGGGGCATTGAATGATCAAAATTTCCTTCTATAATTTCTATTAAAACTAGTAACAAAAATTAGTTACAATGCATCTCTTGTCACATGTGCACATGACCAATTTCCATTTGCAATTTCAATGAAAATGATTAGGACATTGAGACGAAAAACGAGGTTTTGTGGCTTGTATAACGCATTCTAAGGTGTTTTTAAGTTGGAAGTAATGCTGAGTTGGTCAACAGGGGTATTTCAGGAACACAAGTAAAATTAACTTTGATACGAAAAATAGTAAGAAGATAAGACCTTAGCCGGCTCCGCCCTAAGGTCTAACCTAAACTCATGTAATCATTAGTCCTTCCAAAATAAAGTTGAATTAATCCCGTGGTTTCAGTTTTATATCATTAAATTAAAAGTACGAATATTTATATTTTCATATTCTCTGCTTTAAGTTCTTTTAAAAATTATACATTTAGTTTTTGATGTTATCAAATGTATATTTTCAGGTTAAATTAATACACAAAATTATACCTTCCTTCAATTAATAATTGATTTTAACCATTAAAATGACTAAATTATCCTTAAGTGAAATATAAAAAACTAAAACTTTCAAAAAAAGAAGAAATAAAAATAAAAACACACAAAATACCTATTTTTGAAAGTATTCTATTTATTTTTTAAGGTTAAAAATCTTAGTATAAAGTTTTTTTAAGTTTTTGAAGTTATCTTATTTTTTAATTTGAGGGTAGTTTAATAATTTTAAATGTCATAATTGAAAATTAATTGGATAAATGTATAAATTTATGTATTAAAAAGTTATCAACTAGCTGTCCTACAATTATATTTGTGGATGTTAGAACGGTACCGTTCATCATCTATTTGATTAGGAAAAGACATAACGTTACCTTTGACCTTACTTATAATATTGTTTTGACAATAGACTTTTTATGCATTTTTGTGTCAAAAGGCTTCTAATCACTTAAAAATCATTTGTAAATAACGTTGTAATTTTTATGAAATTTTTAAGTGTGCATGAACTCACACTTATGATTATAAGAAAATTAGGACTACTCATAAAAATTACAACGTTATTTACAAATGATTATACCTAATTTAGGTAGGTAACGCCTTTTATGATTAGAAAATTAGGACGTTATTTAAAAGGCTTAAAAATTTCTTATAATCATAAGGCTTCTTATAATCATAATTTTCTTACAACGTTATTTACAAATGTAAAGAAAATTAGGACTACCCAAAAAAAAATTGGGTGATTTCAAAAGGCTTCCAATTGGTTTTGAGATTATAGTGAAATTACTCAAAGAAAATTAGGAGTAATCCATTAATATAATCATTACATATAAGTCAGTCCTCCATAAATAGTTCATAATAAGAGTTAGGTTTAATTTCTGTTTACCTCTCTTATTATATCTTTATTCTTGAGTTCCAACAATTCTCTAATGAACAGTTAATTCATAATCTTATTATGAACGAGCGCTCTACTATTCAAGCATCGAATCATTACTCAAGAGAACTATTTTCGTAACTTTCATAAGGAAGGAATGGATTTCATATTTGTATAATATTATTCCCAGTCATTTATTACATTATGTTTCCAAGATGCTAAGTTATAACCTGTGCTTAGATAAATCTTACAAAGCAAGTTAAAAAACATAATGTCATAAACATGAGTCTAATAAATACTCAGGATTAAGACTGTTAAATATATGATTATTATAGTGATAAATTTAAATACTCTATTTATAACGGATGATTATTAGGGATTCATAATTTATCTAATCCAGTCCTATATAATCTCATTGCATAAAGTGCCTCCAATCCAATGTCTCTATATTAATAGCCTAGATAAGACTATTTTATTCTAAATGAGATTAGACCGTACTTGTAATATTTAATTAAAGATCCCAAACTTTAATTAATTATTACGGACTATTTAGATTATTATCTATAAATTTTTATCCCTAAGCATATAACACATATATGCTAATTTAAAGTAACATAAATAATCATAGAATTTTCTTGATGTTTATAAAAGTATTCATAATGCATATAAGCAACCAAAATAATTATAAATGTCACTTTATTTTTTTATTATCATTATGTATAATGTCACAGCTTTTAGGGCACCAAATCCAACAATCTCTCACTTGCCCTAAAGCAGGTGAGACATGTCTCTAAGACCTAAGCCTTCCAAGTGTCCCTTGAAGCTCTTTGCAGGCAACATCTTGGTGAAAGGGTTGGCAAGGTTGTTTTCTGACACTATCTTCACAACTTCCACATCGCCTCGATGAACTATTTCTCTAATCAAACGATACTTTCGCTCTAAATGCTTTCCTCTTTTGTGGCTTCTGGGATCTTTAGAATTTGCCACTGTACCATTGTTATCACAATACAATGTGAGTAGTTTATCCATGCATGGAACGACTTTTAGATCATTTAAGGACTTACGGAGCTTGATAGCTTCTTTAGCTGCTTCACAAGCAGCCACATATTCTGCTTCCATAGTCAAATTAGCAATACATGATTGTTTAGTGCTTCTTCAACCTATGGCCCCACCACCAAAAGTAAACACTGATCCAGACATAGATTTATGTATGTCTTTGTCTGATTGAAAATCAGAATCAGTGTATCCAATGGAAATCAAATTCTCACCAGAATATACCAACATATAGTTTCTCGTTCTCCTAAGATACTTGAGAATATGTTTAACCGCTACCCAATGATCTAATCCTGGGTTGGATTGATACCAATTGACTATACCCACTGCATAGCAAATGTTAGGTCTTGTACACAACATGGCATACATCAGACCTCCCCTTGCAGATGCATAGTGTACCTGTCTCATGTATTCTTCCTCTTGAGGTGTCTTAGGACACTGCTCTTTTAAAAGATAAACTCCATGACGTGTATGTAAATTACCTTTCTTGGAGTTTTGCATCGAAAATATGATAAGCACCTTATCGATATATGATGCCTGAGACAACGCCAACAGTTTGTTCTTGCGATCTCTTATGAGTTGGATTCCAAAAAGATAACTTACTTCTTCAAATCTTTCATTTGGAATTGGTTGGCGAGACATTTCTTTACATTAGATAATATCCCTACATCATTCCCAATGAGTAGGATATCATCTACATAAAGAGCTAAGAACACCACCTTTTTATCTTTGATGTACTTGTATGCACAAGGTTCATCAATGTTTTGATCGAAACCATAATACTTGATCGCCTTATCAAATCTTTTGTTCCAAGATCTTGAAGCTTACTTGAGTCCATAAACGGACCTCTGTAACTTGTAAACTTTTTGCTCTTGACCTTTGACTACAAACCCCTTCTAGTTGCACCATATAGATGCTTTCCTCAAGATAGCTATTCAAAAAGGTAGTCTTGACATCCATTTGTCATATCTCATAATCAAGACAAGCAGCAATGGATAAAAGAATCCGAATGGATTTAAGCATAGCTACGGGTGAGAAAGTTTCTTCATAGTCAACCCTCTCTTGTTGGGTATAACCCTTTGCCACAAGCCTAGCGTTGAAAGTCTCAACTTTCCCATCCGCTCCGATTTTCTTCTTGTAAATCCATTTGCACCTTATGGGATTTATCTCTTGAGGTAGGTCTATAAGTTCCCAGACTGAATTTGAGTACATGGACTTCATTTCAAGGTTCATAGCCTCCATCCATTTCTCCTTCTCAGAGTCTTCCATTATATCACGATATGTCAATGGATCATCTTCACCATTATCCGAGATAGCAACATGTGCTTCTCCAATTTCCTTGTAGTGAGTAGGTGGTCTCACAACCTTCCTACTACGTCGAGGTGGTATGACATTCTGATCTGAAGATGTGGTCTTCTCATTTTGTCTTCAACAACGGTTGTCGATTACGGTCTGATCTAATCAGAAAGTAACTTTTCAAGTATAACTTTGCTACGAGGTTTATAGTTCGTCGTATAATCATTCTCAAGAAAAATGGCATTTTTTGATACAAATACCTTTTTTTCTTGTGGACTATAAAACAAACCTCCCCTCATTCCCTTTGGTTATCCCACAAACAAGCATACTTTAGAACGTAGTTCCAACTTTTCGGTGTTTTCTTTAAGCACATGTGCTGGATATACCCCCATATACGGATACGTTGCATACTAGGTTGGCGACTATTCCACAACTCTAAAGGTGTTTTTGGAATAGAGTTAGATGGAACAATATTTAGAAGATATATTGTAGTTTGTAGTGCATATCCCCAAAATGAAATGGGTAATGATGAGTAGCTAAGCATGGATCTCACCATATCAAGTAACGTCCAATTTCTTCTCTCTGCAGCACTATTTTGTTGTGGTGTTCCAGGTACGGTGAGTTGTGGTAGAATACTATGTTCTATCATATAGTCCTTGAATTAAGTATCAAGCTATTCCCTTCTTTGATCAAATTAAAAAGTCTTCATCGTCTTTCTTAATTGCTTTTCAACTTCCGCTTGAAATTCTTTGAACTTTCCAAAGGTTTCAGATTTCTTTTGCATTAGGTACATGTATCCATACTTCGAATAATCGTCAATAAATGTGATGAAATATTCGTAATCAACATGTGCTTGTATATTCAATGGACCGCAGACGTCCGAATGTATTAGCTCAAGTGGTTCCTTGGCCCTTTCGCCTTTTGCAGAGAAAGGCCTTTTAGTTATTTTACCTTCAAGACAAGATTCACAAACTGGTAAAGAATTAACTTTTAGTTCTTTTAAAAGACCATCCTTTACTAGTCTATTAATTCTATCAAGGTTAACGTGACCTAATCTAAGGTGCCATAGGTATTATTATTATCAAAAGAAATCTTTTGGTTTTTGGGTTTTGGTTGTTCAACTTTGAACATTTTGGTATTGAGCAGTAATTTTTCATTGGACCTTAAAGTGTAAAGCCCATTTTCTAGATGCGCAAAACAAATATCCAAACAATTTCTAGAAATATTAACATAATTATTATTAAAAGAAACATTAAACATTTGTTCAAACAACTTGGAAACAGAAATCAAATTTCTACGAAAACTAAGAATGTAATAAACATTGTCTAAAATTAAAACTTATTTCTAAAATCAAGTTTAATAACTCCCACTACTCTTGCCAAAACAACCTCTCTCATTCCCACTCTCATTGTTTGTTCCCCGTCGGCAAGCTCCCTTGAAGAACTAAGCATTTGCAAAGAAGAACAAACATGGTTAGTTGCCCTTGAATCAATTTTCCAAGGTGAAGAATCATCTTCAACTGAACAAGCTTTTAAAACGAGTAAATCTGATTTACTATTGTTCTTCTTTTCTTTGAGCTCCTGAAGATACTTTTTGCAGTTTCTCTTCTAGTGCCCAACTATGTCGCAGTGGAAACATTTTCCTATTCTTGTTGCTTTTGTTCTTCTTAGGTTGCCCTCCATTTTAGACTTACCACTTCCTTCAGTCCTCTTCCTCTTCTTATTATTTCGAGTAGAAGAAGAGGGTTGAGCTTCTACAATATTTGCTTCACCTTCTTTAGTCTTTTCTTTCTAAATAGACTTAAAGGTTTGCAGCTCATTAAGCAACTTAGTCATATTATATTTCAGCTTGTTCATAAAATAGTTGCTTTTGAATTGAAGGAACGCAGAGGAGAGGGTTTCCAAAATCACCCACACCCGTGTGCCTTCATCTATCACTGCCCCGTTCACCTCGGCCTCACAAGGATATTTAACCATGTTGAGAACATGTTCTTTGACCGAGACCCCTGCCTTCATTACAGCCTTAACGGCTTCTTGACGTGCCTTTTCAGAAGGTTTGCCAAACATGTCTTATAGAGACTGCATTATCTCATAAGCGGTCTCTATGCTTTCATGCTTCATCCTAAGCACGTTAGACATGCCAACCAAAAGGAAATAGCGGGCCTTATTGTTTGCCTCAATCCAACGATCATATGTTTCTCGTATATTATGAGGGGCATTGGCAGCAGGCGATGGAGGACATTCTTTTGTCAGGAAAAACTTGTAATTTTTGAAGATTAGTATAATATTCATGTTACTCTTCCACTTGACAAAATTATGCCTGGTTAATTTTTCATTTGAGAGAATAGCGATGATTGGATTAAATATTGTTGCTGTAATAAATAAATAAAATGACATAAATTAAATGGTTACAAAAACATCATAAATATATGTTTTTGGAATAGTCAAAGTGATGCATGATGCATATGGAAAAACAAAAAATATTTTACTAATTCTATGATTATTCAATTTTAATAAATAAAGTGCCACCGTAGGATAGGTCAAATTATTTATGAATTGAATTGAGACATTCTCAATTAATAAATATATTCAAAATATCTCATATTGTCTATATTTATTAATAACCGTTTAGTTTAGTCAAGATATAATTAACAATTTAATTATATCTTTATGAGTGTAACCCAGTATTTCAGATTTTAACAACTTAACTCAAAATTGCCGCCGTGGGGTAGGTCAATTTTGAAATACATTGTAAAATCCTATCTCTTAGAAGCCAACCTTGTTATTGATTTAAATGGACAACCTTTGTAGGGAGAACAAAATTAAAACGTCACGAGGCGCCACCTATATCTCACGGTGTTGTGCCAATAGTGGAGACCGCATGTTGTATTGTCATATTACCTTCTTCCACTCATTATTTTAAAAGATGTGTTTTATCTTATGAAACATCCAATGTTTCATAATTCTAGTAAATAAAAACAATTTTTAATTGCTAGGTTATATTGTGTGTTAATAGAATTCCATCTTATTTACACTTAAATAAATTACAAGATTTTCTAAAAATCTAAATTTATTATGAATTATCTAAGTTAACGAATATTAAACAATTTAAAATTAGATAACTTAGAATTAATGTGAATTTTATCAAATCTTAACTATTAAAACTAAATTCATATTTTTCGGTTGATTAATAAATTAAGATTCTATAAAACCAACCCAATTTATTTAATTTCATTAAATTAATTCTAACAGATATTAAATCATTTTATAAAACACTTTACACATAATAAAATAATATGCAAGTGTATGCATGTCATGTTACAATAACTATAAGTGGACACTTTTCTAAATGACATGTTATAATGTATGAATATGTTATTACAATCATCACATGAAAATAAAGCACGAAAATAAACAATGAATTTTTTACCGGTCCTTTTAGATAATTAAATTGCAACCCATAAAAAATGAAAAGAAAAAAAATTACATGGGTTTTCTTGTAATTATACATAATTCCTAGCTCCAATGTTGTAGTTTTCATCGAATGGTTTATTGTGCGAAAATCTGCTAGATTACCTTTTAAAAATTTGATAGGCCCAAGTTCTTAACTGGGCCAGTAATCCAATTTGTTACAACAAGTAACCAAGTCTACTTTTGTTTCTGATCACGATTTCTTTTTCAAGCATCAATGCATCTGCTAGCTCTTATATGGTACTGACATAAAATCATGGCTACTGTGTACGTGATGCTAGTCACATCAAGAGGCAAGAAAAGAAACGGAGAGTTGCTGGGATGCCATGTGGGTGGCGGCTATATGAAAAAGTTATATATATATATATATATATATATATAAATGCAAATGAAGTGCATTAAAAAGCCACAGGTGCACTTTTTTTTTTTTTTTAATGTTTCCAGATGGTTTTTTTTTTTTTTTGTTAATGGTAGTCAACCACATGAATGGAGAAAAGAAAAGTATTACTTATGATGTGATATGCGCATGTAGCCAGATAACTTGTTCCTCCATGTACAGTTTTGACATTTCACATAAATGAAAAATAATAATAATAAATTATAAAAAGCCTATGCCCTCTTATGGGCTTACACATATTGATCTAATCAAACTAAAAATAAAATTACTAATATAAAAAGACCATATAATTAACGACAAAAAATCCGTTAATAAATTACATTCACTCATCACATGAACAAAATCACAAAGATTTAAAGTGCCTACAAATATGCGTAAAAAACATGGTATTATCAAAATAAAATCATGTTAATTAAAATTATATATGTTATAACCCACTTTGATGCCATTTGTTGGAATAAAATATGAAAACACAACGAAATGAACGAATCATTGATAAACAAAAATTTTCTAAAAGACTTTGTTTATCGGGAATAGCTATATAATTTTAATTAATAATAGAAAGCTTTAGGAATTTTATCAACCTTTTTAAAGATTATCAGGGTATCCTAACTTTTCTCTTTGACACCACGATCTTCCAATCCAAACTTGCACACCAATGGAAAGACGAGTGGGCGTCAAACTGTAAGAATGAATTTTCCTCAAACTTTTTCTGAATCTGCTATGTACTCAACACATGAGATAGCAGATTTTCTTTTTTTCATAAAAGAACTCTTAGTTTTTTTCTCTGTAAAAGTTACGTGACAAGGAATGATCTGTTGAGATAACTGTTATCTCTAGCTTTTTATATCCGAACAATTAGTTATTTTTTAATTAATTTTAAATTTGAAATAATCACCATATCAGAGATATGGGGAAGGGATATACTCTATATTCCTTATCCCTTTATTATTCTAAAAACGAATCACAAAAAAAAAATCGTTTAACTTTTATTAGATATATAAACATATATATATATATATATAACTTTTACGTAAACGTAAACTTACATTTAAGTTGTTGCTGCCTTGTCTTTTTTTTTTAATATATATATATATATATATAAAGTTTAAACGTTTAAAAAACTGTAAACAAAATTCATTTACGTTAATATATATATATATATTAATATATAATAAAATCTTATATATAAATAATATTTGGTTCAAAATGATATATATATATATATCTAAATTCAAAAAATAAATCATATTTATTTAAAATTAGATTTTTAAATTAATCAATTAATTATTTAATTTTGTGTCTAAATAGGAAAAGACAAAAGATGCTCCCACCACACATGTGTTATCACAAAATTAAAATTATATTCAAATAATCTTATTATTCAAATATTATGAATTAATTAATTTAAAAACCACATTTAGGTAATCTCATTAGTTAAATCTAATCAATTAATAAATTAACTAATACTCAGTTAAATTGTGACAACATTTATCACATTACATTATGTGTCATAGAGAGCATTTTTCTATGTCACATTAATAATTCAAGTGTGAAATAATTAATTCAAAATTCAATAATTGCAAACTAAATATATATAATTCATTCTTATGTATTAAATCTAATATAGTGTTACAAAGGTGGCATTGGGAACCTATGGACCTATAATCCAAGCTCCAATAAATTTGACAATTAATCAAGCTCTTTAATTAATGTGCCAAATTTATTAGTTTTAGTGTTACTCAACTAAAAACCTGAACTAAAATCTTGAGATTATAGTAAAATTACTCAAAGAAAATTAGCGAGTAGTCCATTGATATAATCATTATATATAAGTCAGTCCTTCATAAATAGTTCATAATAAGAGCTAGGTTCAATTTTCGTTTACCTCTCTTATTATATCTTTATCCTTGAGTTCTAACAATTCTCTAATGAACAGTTAATTCATAATCTTATTATGAACGAGCGCTTTACTGTTCAAACATCGAATCGTCACTCAAGAGAACTATGTTTCTAACTTCTATAAAGAAAAAATAGATTCCATATCTGTATAATATTATTCCTAGCCATTTATTACATTATGTTTCCAAGATGCTAAGTTATGATCTATACTTAGACAAATCTTACAAAGCAAGTCAAAAAACATAATGTGATAAACAGGAGTCTAATAAATACTTAGGATTAAGACTGTCAAATATATGATCATTATAGTGATAAATTTGAATACTCTATTTATAACGGATGATTATTAGAGATTCATAATTTATCTGGTCTAATCCTATATAATTTCATTATATAAAGTACTTCTAATATAATGTCTCTACATTAATAGCCTAGATAAGACTATTTTATTCTAAATGAGATTGGACCGTACTTGTAATATTTAATTAAAGATCCCAAACTTTAATTAATTGTTACGGACTATTTAGATTATTATCTATAAATTTTATCCCCAAGCATATAACACTTATATGCTAAATTTATAGTCACATAAATAATCATGAAATTTTCTTGATGTTTATAAAAGTATTCATAATACATATAAGCAACCAAAATAATTATAAATATCACTTTATTTATTTGTTATCAATATGTATAATAACACAACTTTTAGGGTATCAAACCCAACATATAAAAGAGCTATTGTTCCCAAGTATTTTAGATTAGGGGATAGATATGTGTTATCTAAGGGTATTTTGACCTTTTAGCTTGGAGAAATGGTATGGATCAAAATAAAAAGAGAAAAAGTGGTAGAACATAATAGTGCATAGTAAAAAGATAGCATACCACCTAAAGTGTTGGAAAAATAATCCAATCTCTAAAAACCCAACTACATATTCTCGTACAATTTATAGCTTGAAAATCCCAAGGCCCAAGTTTAGAATCTTCTTACTACCTAAAAGATAAATCTTAAACATCCTAAAAAGGTGCAAAAGAGTTCAAAATTCAAATTAGATCAACGTTGATGGGATTTTGCCTCCAAAACCCCACTCTTTAACTAATAAGACAAGCCATTTAAAAATAGGCCAACATCATCACTACAAGAATGTGGTTTAGACAAGCCTAAAAGATGATAGTTTTTTTCAAAACCAATTATATCTGGCGTGACATAGAGACCTTGTATTTTTGAAAATCGTACTGTGCTTTAAATGATGGTTTTTTAAAAGCCTTCTGATCTATAACTTTACATGACGGTTTCCTAGAAGTGGTCACTAAGATCATTTAAAATTTTTCAAAAATGATTATATTGTGTCTAGTCCTAATCTCTCTCTTTTCCTCGACCTCTTTCATGATCTACCTCACCCTCACCGTCACCATTGTCATTGCCTAATCTCCCTTCTCCTTTGCCCTCTCCGTCACCATTGTCGTTGCCCAATAGCCCTCGAAGTTCGTCGCCCACACCCTCACCCTCGATCGCTTTGCCTTGCCTCCATTACCCTTGTCCTTTGTCTCGCCTCTGCCTCTATATGACCCTTACCTTGCCTCCGTCATCCGCACACGACCTCCATCGCACCTTGTCATTGTCTCTCTACTATTGCTTTGCATCATCGCCATCGCCTCCATTTGGTAATCATTCTTTATATTATATGTTTTCTTTAGTTATTTGATTAATTAGAGTTGATTATAGGTTTGTGAATGAATTTCTTATCATAAATTGTTTGGAATTAGTACTAAATTAGTCGTATAATTTGTTGTGAGACTAAACTTGATTGGTTTGGGTATGTTAATTTTACCTTCCATTTGTTATTTAGCTAATTAGATTTTATTTAGGTTTTGTGAATGGATTTGTTATTAGAAATTGTTTGATATTAGTTATATGCCAATTAGTACATTGTTTATATTACTTTATTTTTTGATTATTCAATTTCCTTGAAAGAATTTTATTGTTAAATTTTATTTAGGTTTTATAAAATTGTTGGATTGTTGTTAGCAATTGTTAGAAATTATTTTAAGAGGCTGTTTGGCAAGGGTAGTCCAAACCAACTTCTCAGTTTTGAACAATAAGCTCTCACATGTTACAGTAAAAATAAAAAAAGTTGCTACAGTATAAAGCTCTTACATGCTACAATAAAAATAATTTTAGCCAATGGTTTTAACCATCATTCTAAACACCCTATAAATTTATTGTTGGATAGTTTGTTGTGAGATTGAATGAAATTTTATTTGATTTTGTAGAAACGGAAAAGAAATGGATGTATGCTTATAAAATGAGTAATGAATATGAAAAAAGTTTAGGATTTTGTGGCTTTTGCGAATGCTAATATCAAAGGGAGTATGATTCGTTGTCCTTATGCATATTGTGAAGATATTAGAAACAATCATATGATGATGTTAGGTTTTATTTGTATTGATATGAGATTGATTAAACTTTTCAAATATAGATATGGCATGGGTGAGGAATGTCTATGTTAGTCATGTGACAAGGAAGATGACGATAGTAACATAGTTGACATGATGAAGGATATAGAAGAAAGCTTTATGTACCGACTAGAGTTATTTGAGATGATGGTAAAAGATGCAGATTCACCATTGTATAGTGTGTGTTCAAATTATACCAAACTATCCGATTTGATTAGATTGTAGAATTTGAAAGCATCGGGTGGGTGGTTCAATTTAAGTGTCACAAAACTTTTAGAATTTTTACATAATGCATTTCTAGATAATAATAAGGTGTTGGAAACTACATATGAGGCAAAGAAGATGTTGGATACTCTAGGAATAGAGCATAAAAGACAAATGCTTGTTTGAATGATTGTGTGCTATATGGAAAAGAGTGTGAAGACTTGGATGAATGCCTATTGCGTAATTAGTCTAGGTGGAAGAAAGCTTAGAAACTACTAGAGGGAAGAAAAGGTGTATCGACAAAAGTGATATGGTACATTCTAACAGAACGATGCTTGAAGCGATTGTTTGGCAATGCATATCATGCAAAGGACTTCACTGTTGAAAAAAATAGTACGTTGCGGAATTTTAAAAATTTTTATACTAGAGTATTTTCTAAAATATAAGTTTGATATGCTATATGCATAAATTAACCAGATCTTACTAATCTTGTATGCCGAAAAGCTCTGCAATCTGTGAAGAGAAAATACATTGTAGAATGAACTCAACCAACTAATCTTCTTTGCTATTCTTTATCCACGACCGGTGTGTGTGTAGGCACACTTGTACAGCTCTTTCACTAGACGACTCTCCTTCCAACCAATTGAGAAATACCTAAAGCTATAGTTTGTGATTTGTAAACAACAGCTTTCCAAGGAGTTTCAGAGTCTCACCAGCAAAGTCTCACTCTAAATTTTTCAACTGATCTAAATAACAATGAGTCTTACTCTCCTTTTTATAGAGGTAGGGCCAAGAGTTAGTCCTTATCAGATAAGGTTTTGAAAATTCGAATCAAAATTGAATCAGGATCAATATCTGATAAAATTCACATGAAAATGCGTGATTTATTTAACGCTTGATCGGTAGGCCGAATTGGCAGATCAGCTTGCTGAACTTGCTCCATCAACAGGCCAAACTTAAAGATCGGCCTGCTAAACTTTCGATAAATAATATTTGTGAATCTTTATTTCTCACCCGATATTCTTGGGATAGAGCCTCAGTTTTAATTCAAATAACACAATAGAGAAGTTATCTGATTAAATTAGCCATATCTAGATAATCTCTAGGAAAATAAATATTCCTAATAATTCAACAACTTTATCTTGAATTAATTTAATTAAAATTAATCCAATCGATAAACAGACATGAATTGTCTCATCCTATCGAATTTTCAGCCAATTTAATAATTTGATAAAAGTCAACCAATTATTGAAAAAGCATGCCATATCGTTATAGGATTTTTATGAGCTAACTAAGGGGACCTGATGGACTTATATAGTTCAAGCTTCCGATAATTATAAAATCCAATATCCCAGATATACATTTCATAATTATCAACTCTAAAAGCTCAGAGTTACACTTTCGAACTATATAGAATTACGAAGCCCGTATAGCTAAGTCTCGATGATATATTATAATGTATTGTATCCCTATAGGATTATTCATAATTGGCTTAAGGACAAGTTCTATCTTATTTTCTCGATTATTTTTCTGTTACGTTCCATTATCTCACCATCCGAAAACTTACCATCCAAATACATTATATCATTCAGTTACACTAATGTATCCAAGTGGTTAAACACTCTAGTTTTCTAATTACAGGATAACGCATATAAGAGGATATCAACTACTCTTGAAGAGGAGCTATGTATTCCATATATATGAATAACAGGTCTATGCATCATGCCTCCAACATACCGGCATGCGTACTACTATTAAAATATGGATGTCACCTTTTGGTATATCAAAAGATACAAGTCAAGACAACGAGCCCACTATTCATCTTAGGATTGAGATACAATACATACAATTGTCTAAAGTGAATCGATTTGTTAAGACAAAATTATTAATCCAAATCAATTTATTTATGTCCTGATTCAACACATCGTCACCTATGACAATGTGCTAATGTCTCTATTCATGGAGTCCACCTCTAATGGTCAAGACAAACCATCTCCCATTAGCGATATAGACAACATAACAATCTTTGCATGAATGAAGCGCTCAACTTTATTCTCTCGATTGCGGATCTTATGATTTAGACCGTCACCTTAAGAATCATGTCTTTTGCATAATCTGTCCATCATATGCTCAATTCTTAAAGTTTAGACCGACAGTCTCAGACTTTTATTTATTTAACATACATTCAACAAATATGAACGTAAAAAAGACAATATTTGGTATATTAATAATAAATAGATTCTTTATTGATAAAAATGTCTCAAAAAACATATTATATTTTTACTCTTTACGGCATAAATGTGTAACAAATTTATCATTTTATTTTTAGAAACTATAAACATATCCTTTAAATTTGAACTATATTTTTAAATTTTATCCTTTGTAGACTTTGTTGTCAATAGAAACATGAGGAAAAAATAAAGATACTTTTAATTAGACCAAATTTATTTATAAAATATATCTTTTTCTTGGCTTTTTTATAAAAAAATATTTTATTTTAAAAAACATAAAATTCAATTTTTTGATTTGATGTTTTGTTTTAGGGTTTTTTTTTATGTTTTAAATCTATAAATTATTTTTCTTAAACTATTTAAAGGTAGTTATATTATTTTGCCTAATTCGCTCAATTATATAGAAGAAATTGAAAGAAGTTCATTAATAAAAAATAACTTTATAGTTTTTTTTTTTTTAATGGAACTTCATAGTTTTTAAAAACATGAATATAGATTAAAAAATAGTTAAAACTAACGCTTACTAAAAATCTAAAAATATAAAATACTTTATGGTTGCAGGTGTAGTCCAGAATCATACCCATTTCACCCAGAGATTAAATGTTCAAATCCCCGCCTAGGTTCGTGTGTGTGTGTATATGTATATATATATATATATATATATATATATATATATATAATAAAATACTTTTTGAAATAAAAAGAAATACAAAATTACACCTAAACCCAACCGGAACGGGACCTTATACCTCAATTTTGTTCCCTTCCTCGCATCTCACTAAACCCTAAAGCCTGAATCACCTCTTTTCTCCAAAACCTTCTTGGCGACCCATTTGTAGATTTTTTTCTTTGAAAAAAAAAAATCAAAAACAAAAACAAGAATTAAAGATGCAGAACAACGAGGTTATATGGCAGGTTATCAGGCACAAGCATTGCAGCTTCATGGCCAAGTTAGTTTCTTTCTTTGTTTAATTTATTTTTTTCTTTTTTTTGTGTGTTAATTCCTTCAGTTTCATTTCAGAAATTTTGATTTGTAATTTGAAAACTGCCGATTGGTGTTTGGTATATGCAGAATCGAAACTGGAATTTTCTGTCGGAACCCATATAACGTGACTGGTGTCTGTAATCGGAGCTCTTGCCCTCTCGCCAACAGTCGCTATGCCACCATTCGCGATCATGATGGTACTTTTTTTCCCCTTACTCTTCCCGGATTCTGTAATTGGTTCTTCTTTTTCTTATGTGTTTTTGTGTGCGTGTGTGTGTGTGTGTGTGTGTGTGTTTCTTCTAATTAGATTGGTATATAAGTGCCCATCATTTTAATTAAGGTCAATTAATTTTGTCAGGTACTAGCTTAAGGTTATTGGCTCTTTATATGTTCTGTCATTATCATGCCGTTGTTCTGAACTTTTAATTAGTGTACATACTTAAAATTAAATTTATCTTTTTTAGGTTTATTTAATGTTGCTTCTTTTCATCCTCTCCTTTTCTCCTGACTCAGTGGCTGCTTGTTCTTTTATGTATGGGCACACAGGAGATATCTTTATGCGTTTGAGTTTTTTATTTGGTCACTTAGAAAACAAAAGGTGTGCCCATCTAAAAATTATGTGTTAGTTGTCTTTTTTTCTTGTTTTCCTTCTAATGGAATAAGTTTCTTAGTCTCTTGGCTGCATTTGATAAGAAGTGAAACCAACATTGGGCAAGAAGATTGTAGGTTCAAATCCATTTGGCTCAGACTATTTGTTTATCATTTGTCATGGATTCGTGCATGCTTATGATCTTTTATTATGTCGTTTTTGTGTTGTTTTGCAGGAGTTTTCTATCTTTATATGAAAACCATAGAAAGAGCTCACATGCCAAATAAATTGTGGGAAAGAGTTAAATTGCCCAGTAACTATGAGAAAGCACTTGAAATCATTGACAAACATCTGGTACTGAAAACTCGGGTTTATTTGTTTGAAAACTTGACCCAAATGATTATTGTAATTGATAATCCACTCTTCCTTGTTGATTTCACAGATGTATTGGCCTAAATTTCTTGTACACAAGACAAAGCAACGGTTGACTAAAACGACTCAGATGCGGATACGCATGAGGAAACTTGCTTTGAAGACAAGGTTTAGTTTATCTCAGGCTAATGTTGTTTTATTTTCCAAATAATTATGTCTTAGAAACATTTGAGAGTTAAACATGTTTTACATTGAGTTCAGTTCTAATGGCATATTGTATTATCATGTTGAAAGAGAGGTCCTAGTGACATTGTTGACGTTGTTTTCATAATAAATTTTTATATGCTTTTTTCCTTATATACTCTGTGGCCATGTCTATCAGGGAGAAAATAATGACAACACCAAGAAAAGAGAAAAAGAGGGAGGCTAGGAGAGAGGAAAAAGCGGAAAAAGCTGCTTTATTGGATAAGGTTATATCCTGCAACACAGTACTGGTGTTTAGAAATCATAACATGTCCAATATCTCTGAAAAGGGCCTTATATTTTCCCGCAGAGTATCGAAAAAGAACTAATAGAACGTCTTCAAAACAAAAGTTATGGTGATATATACAACTATCCTTTCAAGGAATACAATAAAGTTCTTGAAATGGAAGAGTTGCAGGAAGAAGATGAGGAGGTACTAATGCAAGACTTTTTTTTGTTTGGTTATTTCTTCAATCATTTCTGTTCAAAATGTGAGACTGGTTCTTCAATTTCTTACATGCACATGCACATTCATATTCTTTTCATTTTTGTTCATAAAAAATGCAGGAGCCTGAGACGGAATTCGTTGAAGGTTATGATGAACTTGAAGAGGAGGATGATATGGAAGATTTTGGTGGTTTCAAAATGGACCATATTCACAAAGATGATGACGGTGGTATAGTTTCCTATTTCTTCTTTTTAGTTATTGTGCCTATCGGTTATCAGACATGCAAGTTAGATTACTATAATTATTAATATTTTTTTCTTTAAATTGTACATAAAACTGTTTGGAAGATGTGCATTTGCTTGTAGCCCATGGGCTTATATACAGTTGAATGTTGCACAGTTGGAATGGATGAAGATGATGAAGAGGCAGAACCGCATTCTCACAAGAGAGTGAGAAAAGAATCTGCAGTGGGCTCTAAAAAACTTGGAAGAGATGGATTTGGTGCTAAATTGAAGAAGACGAGAGTACTTGTTGAGGTAATTGTTGATAACATCCTAGTTTCTTTCCAGTCTGTTATGGTTTATTTGCCAAGTCTTCAAATAATGCAATGATGGGCCTGTTTGGGATGACGTTTGGTTTACTTACAAATACCAGAAGAACGAAGCATAAGACCTATCATTTGCATTTGGATATTGTATTTCAAAAGAATGCTAAAATACAAAAGGAAAAGTAAGAGTAAAGCCAGATTAAGTGATAACATTTACTTAAGAGTTATTGGAGAGAGGGAGAAAATAGAAAAGGAAGGCGAAGTGGTGGAGTAAGGTTGACATTCTTTTTCACTGGTCACAAATGGTGAGAAAATTTGGAATTGAAAAATAAAGTACAGGAGGCAACTACTTCTCTCTTATACTCCATTTGATTAGAAGAATGGAGAGTAGGAGGGATGGAGAGTAGGAAAGATGGAGAGGATAGTAGCTCTCCTTTATATTGTTTGGTCTTGAAAAGAGAATAAGAAGGATGGATTGAATTTTGTTTGCTAGATATTGCGCATATTGTTTATATCCACTATAAATATTGGTGGGTAAAATAGGTTTTTTCCCACTTAAACATTTCCTTCCATTTTTGTTGCTGCCTGATCCGTAAGAGGAAGGATGCAAATTTGTGGGCCGAAGTGGATTGCTCATCCTCCCAAATCTCCTCTCCATCTCCATCTCCTTCCAACTAAACACATGATTTAACCCTTCCCTCCACTCCTCTCAATCCACCCATCAATCCCCCCTACCAAAGAAGCTGTTAGTGGAACGGGCTTCCAAGATAAGCTAGTCATGATGGCTTCTCTTGTAAGCTCTCAAATATTTTGTAATATTTCATTTAGACAACTTTGGAAGTTGTTGTAAGACCTAGAACGTTAAAGGACGCCATGCCAGGCAGGCACTAAGTATCGTAGGCGAACCATGAATGCCGTGAACAATAGTTTATGGCGTCCCTTTTTGTGCAGAGACTTAAATAATGATGAGGGTCTTTTATCGGTTGTAGTAGATCGCTTTTGGTAAAGGTGGATGAACATGAGTTTGGTGATATAGTCAGTCTATTAATTAATGCAAAAAACACAAATAATCATTGTTTTTTGTTCATTTTATATAAGCGAGATATAAGCTCTCTCTATTTTCAACGTCTCTCTATTTTCAACGTCTATCGTAATATTTAATGACGTACTTATGAGTATAGTTGTTATGTTTGCCAGGTTGAGCATGAAGTTGCTGATGGAAGACAAAAAGTAGCCCAAGATGTTGCTTGATTTGCTTGCTCTTTCAGCTTTGACAATAGCAAAAAAGTGGTTTTCGTGAGGTTGGACGTAGATTTTTCCTTTAGCTTGCAAAGCAAAGAAGGAAACTCACAACTGGAGACAACATATAATCTTGGCAGTTGGATCACTTTAATTATGGCTAAAATATATTGCTTAAAATCTCTAGTAACAGGAAAAAGTGTCATTGAGCATTTCAGTTCTTAGGTACTGAGTTATGTTCTCTTTTTATTCTTTTTTATTTGTTTTTGTTTTTTGCTCTGAAGAGTTTTGTTTGTTGTTTGCTGTTGTTGTTTTTTATTTTGTTTAGTTTCTTTTTTTTGAACCTTATGTTAGGAGAAGCTGCTTCATTCCACCTGTACTTGGAGCAGAAGATTTTGTAGAGTAGAGAATGGATTAGTGACAGTTCCTTGAGAATCAAAACTAGTCGTTTCTTCACCCCCATCCAGTAATGGGAATCGTTTCTGTTCCAGTTACAAATTATTCTTTGAACTTGTACCCTAAGCAGTTTTTTTAAGGTTATTCGACTTCTTTTTTTTTTTAATTTATGATGGAAAGTTTTACATCTTTTTTATCTTTGGAACTTTCAGCCAGGACTCTTTTGTGCTTTGTATGGTTTATGGTTTGTTGAAAAAGAGGAAAGAGAAAGATAAGTTAAAAGTTTGTGTAATTTTTTTTCTTTGATCTTTGAAGACGTGCAATGGGGTAAATTGGTTACCAATCTAGGGGAAAATGTGGGGTCACTTTGGTGTTTAGAGCTGCCTAATAGGTTGGATGGTGATAATGCTACGGGATGATAACAGACGAAATTGTTGAAATTTGTTTTTGATAGACAAAATGACAGATTAACTGTGCCATCTACAGTGCTTCACCTCCAGGGAATGGATTTTTATCACGTGTTTTTTTTTTTTTTTTTTTTGAAGAGGTAATTTTGGAGATATTTCTATCTCTAATCATTCCCCCAGTCCCTAGTTCTTTCTAATCATATCCCTCTCTCTTCTCCCTCCTGCCGGACTGCTGTTTTCCGCGCCACATGGAGTGCGCCGCACCCTTGTGATACAGTTGTCACCCCTTGCGCTATGGTCGCAATCAGATATCTGGTGATAGGGATCTCCTACATGCAGGGCTGTGGTCATTGTTGCAGATCTCGAGGAGTGCCCATGAGGCCTACTGTTGCTTAGCGATGCTAGTTGTCCTCCCGACGAGGCCGGTTGAATCCCTAGTGCTGCATCTTTTAGAGGAGGTGAATGTTGCGAAAGTTCCGATGGGCACCGACAGGAAACAGAGGAATAGACAAAGGCTGGGTGGCTGTTTGCAGCAAAGGGAACAATGGATTGGCTAGGAGGTACGGTGGAAGAAGCGAGAGCGTTGAAGTTTCTTTGGATTAATATGGGAAGGTGTTCTATTCAATAAGGCATTTAACAGATAGTTTTTTTAAAAACTATCACTAAATCTCTGCATTTAAGTACCGTTAAATTATCATAAATTCCCGTATTTAATGATGGTATTTGGGTTTATTACATATTTGGATTTAACAACATTTTTCGAAAACTCGTTAAATGTTTGTGTAAAACAAAGCTTTTCCCATGTGACAAGTAGACATTCGTGAAAAGTCATGTCCAATATGATTTGTTGGGTGGTGAATGTTCTCCACTTGGTGCCGAATGCTTTAAACCACAATTCACTAGAGATTAAACTACAATTCAATAGAAAAGCTTGCTTGCGATTCAATATATTAACAATTATTTGGACATGAAATAGTTGTCCATAAACCTATGGCTCCTTGTTGGAAGGGTTCTAAAATAAAAATCTTAAAAAGTGTATATTACATTACTAAATATTTTTTTATACAAGGCCAGTTGTTATCGGGAATTGAATTTTAGATCTTCCCTCGACCAACCCAACCCTTGTCAACTGACGTAGCATCAATGGGCGACATTATTTAATTTCTAAATTCACTTAATTTTGTTTTATTTGCTTTTGATTTAGGTTTTGTCTTTACTTGGACTATTTATGTCTTAGTTTGTAGAATTTTTCTTCTTTTTCTTTTTAACAAAATTTTCTGCTTATTTAAACAAACGCAAATGTAGCTCTTTAGATTATCAAGAGTTATTGGGACTGGGATCTGTGATGCTGAAAAGTCCACTTACTGTTGCCACCGCAGAGGCAAAAGCACGCCCGGTTTATTTTGGGTTCAAGGGGTTGATTTGCCTTCTCACATCTGTGAGTTTTGATACTTAAGTTGCTAATGCGATTATTGCATGCATCTCACTTGCCTCTGATTTTTTCATAATCTTTTTTTGTGAAAGTTAGAACTAAAAAAATTGGGTTCAAACTCATTTTGTTATAGTGTTTTATCTCTCAAAACTTGAATTGGTAGAACGTTTTTTTTAGGGAAATTGTTAGGAAGTTCTATGTTGGTTTGAACCATATTATCAAACAAAGTATTGGACGTTCAACTCATCAAGCAACTTGCAACTGAATTTGAAATGCTAGAATGTAGGCTCTTTGATACTTGACATGCTCTTTAAAAGCGACACACCACTTAGTGTTTTATTTTATTTTATTTTATTTTTTAAGAATTGAATCTTTATTCAACTAAAATATAATACAAACAAAGATTGAATACAGCTGCTCACTAGGCACCAAAGATCTTGAATACCGCCAAATCCACCAGATTGCAATCATAACACAGGATAACTGACAATGTCGAGACTCATAAGGGGGAAAGTAGCTCAACACAAATGACAGAGCTTATCAAAATTACTATTAAATTCAAAATTAACTTTCACTATTCTCATAAATACTTCCAAAACCACTTGAACTATGTTTTTTTTTTTTCCATTATTGAATTTTCATTTATTTTGATATTTGTCTCTCTCTCTCTCTCTCTCTTAAAGCTTTAGACATGAATATAGATATTGTTGCACTTAATCGAGCTATCTGATTAAGCAAATATGTTGAGCACATCAAAATGAAAAAAAAAAAAAAAAAAACCCCTTAACCTAAGGGTTTCAACCAACAAGTTTCCAAAAAAAACCAAAAAAAAAAAGAAAAAAAAAGATAAAAAGACACTAACTCTTACACATACAGGTTATGTAACATTTAAAAATAGGAAATAAGGCATGAAATTTGTTGAAATTTAACAAGACATTATATTAAAAAAAATATAATTAGATAACTAATTTCTTCAGTTGGAAATGTTGAAGATAAGTAATATATGAAATAAATGTTATATTAGACTAATCACTTTCATACCTGAATCGCCTTTGCCGACGAGGAGTGTATCAAACTAACTTTTCAAATTGTTACTTTACGTAGTTAAACCTTAATAATCTTTAAATTTTACAACACTTGATCATATTTCGGGCTCGTCAATTTTCAGGAATATTTTTTATAAAACAACATTTCTACCGATATCAATCCAACTTTAAAATCTGCTGATACCCTTATGATAATTTACCCAACATAAATACCTATAAATAATATACTTTTATAGACAATCTCAAGTAGTCAAGGCGAAATTTAGCAAACTAAATTAAATCTTCATCAAGCAATAATAGAACATCCCACATCACATCGACCGTCCTACGGTAACAGATAGAAGTTCTAAGTTCAAAGAAGATAAAAGTCTTCACGCTTAACATAGTTAAATATTACCAAGGCCTAATGGTAGCATCTAATCCCACTCCTACGTCGTCTCGTTTCTGTCAGTCGGTCATCAGTCCTAAGGCACGGGCTTCTTGCTTGTGCTATCTATAACATGAACAAATATTGTAAGCTTTTGCTCAAAGTACAAACATACATTTTACAATGTATTAGTAACAATAATGCATGGCAAGTTATGCATTATTGTCCAACTACTTTGTATACCGGATGCATGCAATCATTGGGGAGTTTAGGGGAGCGACCCTCCAAGCTCTCAAAGGTTATTATTAAGTGGGTTAATTACGTGATTATACTATCTAGTTTTAACTATTTTTTAAATATTTACCCTTTTGTACTTTAAAACTACAAAGATATCGTTTGTATTTAAAAATTCTTTCAATTTCATCCCTATAAACGAAAAAATTAGATAAAACAACAAAACTATCCTTAAAGAGTTAGGAAAAATATTTAATAGATTTAAAATATAAAAAATCTTAAAACAAAACATCCTATTTGAGAAAAAAGACCTTGAATTTTATGGCTCTTTAGACGTAAAAATAGTTTTAAAAAAAAATTTTCAAGAAGAAATATATATTTCATAAACAAATTTGATCTAAGTAAAAGTATTTTTTATTTTATCTCTATGTTTTTCTATTGAAAAAAATCTACGAGGGATTAAATTAGAACAAGTTTTTCAAATTCAAAGGGTACATTTGTTGTTTCTAAAAATAGAGAGACAAATTAAAAAAAAATAATTAAAACTCAGGGGTATAGTTTTATAATTAACCCTTAATTAATTTATCAGTCATCTTCAAACATTTGTTCTTCTTGGTCTTTTGGAATATTTTCTCCTTCAACATTTCAAACCATGCTTGATTTACTTCCATTTACATTATCTTGTGTTCATTGATTTATTTCCATATTGAGTTTTTATTTATTTTTATTTTTATTTTCAACCAAAGAATCACCAATTGTCTCATTGCCGGCATAGTTCACCAGAGTGGATCAAGTAGATGCCCTATGAAATTTGGTAGTTTTTTTTTTTTTTTTTTAGTTAAAAAAAAAAACCAAATATCTTCAATCACCAACTCGAGCTGTCATAATATAATTTGATAGAGGCCAATACAGATATGATATGTTCTTGGATACTTAGGCACCCAAACTCTTAATTTGTTGGCATTGTTAGTCATCATTTTAAGAATTTGGACCTTGAAATCTCAAAATCTTAATTTGTTGTCACCGTAACTTCCTATCATTTTTTTCTGTTAAATGCCATACAAGATGACAATATTTTAAGGCTTTATGGTCCCTTAGGTTAGGTCCTAAAAACATAATTTTTTTTTTTTAAAAAATATTGTCATCTCAATTTTTTTTTAAAATATTGTCATATATAGCATTTAATAATAAAAACATGATGAGGAATAACAATGACACCAACTTAAAATTTTAGAATTTCAATGTTCAAATTTTTAAAATGAGGACTAATGGTGCCATCAAATTAAAAGTTTTGGTATCTAACTATCCAAATTTGGGACCTAAGCGCCAATAGTGTAAGAGTTGAGGACCTAAGCATCCAAATTCATAAAACGAGGACCTAAGTACCAATAGATTAAGAACTTGAGGATCTGAGTATCCAAATTCTTAAAATAAGGACCTAGATGCCAAAGATTAAAATGTTTGGGACTTGTAACGCAAATATCCCTATTTTTAAATGATATAAGAAAATGTTCAAGTTTTTCTTTTCAATTTACAATATTATATTCTTTTGAAAATTGCCACGTTAAAAAAATTACCTCAAGCCACCCTGTTCCCCAACATACCCAGACACATAGTTTGTCGCTTATTTACTTACCCTTTTTTCTTTTCTTTCTGGCGTTTGTGATGCAATCTCTCTTACTAGATGTTCCCATCAAAAACCAATTCGTATTTCCATGAAACTCGTAGGTCTCTTTCTTCTTCTTGGTGGAGTTATTCATAGGCATGCTGATGTCCACTAAAGATTAATTTGCTAGATCAAATAACAGAGCGTGGGGTGAGGTTGTGCAAGATGTTTAGGGTCTCCACATATATAACATCTACACTTCTTTTTGTATTTTTTATTGGGTTTGATTTTCTTAAGATATCTCTTCTTATTTTTGCTAAAATTTTTATTTTGGAAGGTGGTTGATCTTCTAGTTTTAAAAATATTTTCTTCTAGTGATTTTCCTATTCCAAAATATATGTGGCTACAAAACTATATTCTCCTTATTTCCTTTTTTCAATTCTTTTTGTTGTACTACCTCTATTCACATATTTCTAAGGTTATGAGAGGTATATGTTATTCTATTAAATAAATTAGTTTGAGTGTTTTTTGAGGCCACATTTTGTTAGATGTGTATGCCCCTAAGGAGTAAAAATATAATATGTTTTTAGAAACATTTTTATCAATAAAGGATTTATTTATTATTCATATACCAAATTTTGTCCTCTTTACGTTCATATTTATTGAATGTATGTTAAGCAAATAAAAGTATAAGACTGTCAGTCTAAATCTTAAAAATTAGTCATATAATGGACAAATTATGCGAAAGATATGATTCTTAAGGTGATGGTCTAAATCATAAGATCCACAATTGAAGGAATAAAGTTGGGCACTTTATTCATGCACAGATTGTTATGTTGTCTATATCTGTAACGGAAGATGGTTTGTCTTGGCCATTGAAGGTGGACTCTATGAATAGAAACATTGCCATATTGTCATAGGTGACGATATGTTGGATCAGGACATAAAGTGAATTGATTTAGATTAATAATTCTATCTCGACAAATCGATTCACTTTAGACAATCATATATATTGTATCTTAATCTTGAGATGAATAGTGAGCTCATTGTCTTGACTTATGTCTTTTGATGTACCAAAGGGTGACATCTACATTTTATGTTGGTACGCATGTCGATATATTAGAGGCATAATTCTTGATAGTGTAGACTAGTTATTTATAGATATGGAATCCATAGCTCCTTTTTAAGAGTAGTTGATATCTTCTTATATATGTTATCTTGTAATTGAAAAACTGGAGTGCTTAATTATTTGGATGCATAAGTATAACCGAATGGTATACCGTCTATGCATGGTAAGTTTTTCGATGATGAGATAATAGAATGTAAGATAAAAATAATCGGAAAGGTAAACAGAATTTATCCTTAAGCCGATTATAGATAATCCTATGGGGATGCAATACATTATGATCTGTCATGGAGACTTAGTTATATAGGCTTCGTAATTCTATATAGTTCAAAAGTGTAGCTCTGAGCTTTTAGTGGAATAGTGTTGGAGTTGATAATTGTGAAATGTATATCTGGGATATTGGGTTTCATAACTATTAGGAGCTTGAACTAAATAGGTCTATAATGTCCCATTTGCTAGCTCATAATACATCTTGTAATGATACGGCGTGCTGTTTCAATAATTGGTGACTTGTGTCAAATTATCAAATTGGCTGAAAATTTGATAGGATCAGATAATTCATGTATGTTTATCAGTTAAATTAATTTTGTGTAAATTAATTCAAGATAAACTTGTCGAATTATCAGGATCAAATAATTCACGTCTGTTTATCGGTTGGAATAATTTTGAATAAATTAATTCAAGATAAACTTGTTGAATTATCAGGAATATTTATTTTCCCAGCGATTATCTAGATATGACTGTTTTAATTAGATAACTTTTCCATTGGGTTATTTGAATTAAAACTGAGGCTCTATCCTAAGAATCTCGGGTGGGAAATAAAGATTCGTAATGATCATTTTTCGTAAGTTTGATAGGCTGATCTTTCAATTAGGAAGGCCGATCTGCCAGTTTGGCCTGCCAAATGAGCGGTGAATAGATCACGTGTTTTTACGCAGATTTTATCAGATATTGATCTTGATTCACATTTTTGAGGCCTTAAGGACTAACCCCTAGGCCTAACCTCTATAAAAGGGGAATGAGACTTATTGTTATTCAGATCAGTTGAGAAATCTAAAGTGAGACTCTGCTGGTGAGACTCTAAAACTCCTCAGAAAGTTGTTGTTCACAAATAACGAATTATAGCTTTGGGTATTTCTCAATTAATTGGAAGGAGAGTTGCTTGACGGAAGAGCTATGCGAGTGTGCCCACACACACCCCGGTCATGGATAGAGAATAGTAAAGAATGCTTGTTGGTTGAAGCTTTTCTGGAACGTTACTTCTCTTCATAGATTGTGGAGAATTTTAGCAAACAAGGTTAGTAAGATCTGGTTAATTTATATATATAGTTTGTCAAACCTGTGTTTTAGAAAATACTTTGATATATAAAAGTTTTAAAATTTCACTACGTACTATTTTTCTAACACATTTTCATTCCAATCTTATAATATTTTTTCTCCTACTCTTCCTGGAATTTTTAGCATATATCTTTGAGCTATTCCTAAATCATAATTTAATCTTGCTTCATGGCAATTCGAAGTATCTTTGGCTAACACTAACAATTTCTCTAAGATTATGACAAGTTAATTGTTCTAATTCCTTGGCAGATATGTTTTGTATAAATTGGTCTTTTTTGTAAAACTTGCTGATACTAATTTTATGACTAAGTTTCTAAAATTGTGAATATTTAGTCCTACTGCTATCCTAGTATTATATTCTACTGGATATTTTTGCTTATATCCATATAAATGAATGCTAACTAGACTTCCTGAGTATGCTTACGTTTTTTTGAGCATCTATAAATTCTGATATGCTATTAGCATGATAAAAGGCTAATACTAAATTGTTTGCCCATTGTTCAATCACTAATGAACAAAATTTAGGGTCACAAGTTAAGTCTAAGAGATACCCTTTCGGCTTAGGGTCACATCCCATAAAAAGCAAAGAATGAGGGCCCATGTAAGTTACTGTTGAGCAAGCATTATACAAAGAAGATGGACACGTTTCCTCAATATAGTGAGACAGAGAAGGTAAGTCCTTATTTTTTAAAACCTTGTTTTAGAAAAAGAGTAAATTACATATTATGCCACGTTTTTAAACATAATAGTTATTTATGTTACATTTTAAAAAGTTGTACCACATTACTATTTATATTGTTTGTTTAAGTTACATCACACTAAAAGATTTATGACCTTTTTAAAAAAAGTAAATTTAAAAAGGTTGTATTTATGAAAATTCCCTTTAGAAAAACCTAACATGTGACCTAGTTCACATGTGACCCAATATTGACTTAACTTATTTGTATTTTAAGCGGGTGTGTTAGGCCTCTATTTTAGAAAGGCCTTCAAATAGCATGTTTTTGTATATTTGTAGTAGAAAAGCACAATAAACATATTTTTTACTTATCTTTTTACTATGAGTAAACAATTTTTACTAGTGAATTTTCTTTTTATTTCAATTTACTACGAATATTTTAAAAACCTAATACTTACTTCAAAAAAGTTTCAAAATCTAAGTTTTTCTTTATTCTTCCTTTTAACTAATACGTTGTTTAGTTTATTTGTTTTAAAAGGCAATTGTTATCTTTTTTGGACTTAAAAGTAGGGGATTTAAACTCTTCACCTATAAATAGAGTTCGATATGGTCTTACTGTCAGGCTATATCTATAACCACAAACAAAAAGGGTGATTTTTTTGGGAATTCAGCGTGGTGATGTTTCATGAGGCAAATGAATGTGGGTGTATTATTTTTCCTTCTTCTTCTTGTATTTACACAATATCTATTCTCTTTCCTACAACAAAAGTATCTTCTCTTTATGACATTTTTTGACTTCCCAAACTGCACTATCACTCGCTTTTCAATATCTATGGCAGTTTGATAAAGATGGTTTAAACTATAAAATTGTAGTTAAAACTGAGTTTGTTATAGTATTTTTTTTACAAAAATTTGAAAAAAAAAAACTTAATTTGAACTACAATTTAAATTCAAACTCTATTGTCAAAAAATCTATTTATCTACAGGTTTCCAGATTATATCTTTCTTCCTTATTTTTATCTAATTATTGACTATTACTTTTTAAGATTTGCATTAACTATTTTATTCTTAATATGACCGTCGCTTTGATTTCGTTGTAATCTTATTTTTGTTGTTATTTTCTTCTCCGATACAATGGATTGTTTTCCTATTTCAAATTACGTCAAGCCACCCCGCGCACTTCCCATCATACCCAGACACATTTAGCTGTCTTCTATTTATTCATCCCTTTGTTTTTGTCGTTTTTGATGCAATCTCTCTCACTAGACGTTCCCATCAGAAACCAATGCCTACTTTCATGAAACCCACACGTCTCTTTCTCCTTCTTGGTGGAGTTATTCACAGGCATGCTGAGGTGTTTGGCACCCTTTTCCTCTTTCTGCTTCTACTTTAGTGTCTTATGTCTGCCCTCTTCAAGAAAAGGAAGGAATATTCACCTAAAACAAAGAAAAACGACAAACGTTTGATGTCAACTAAAGTAAAAATGAAAATCGCATTTTGCTTTATTAGATGAATATCAAAGGCCATCATTCAGTGTCACAAGTACACATTTTTTATTCTCCTTCTGGATCTATTTCATATTCTATTAAATTGCGAAATATCTAATGACTTCTACACTATTAGTAACGTCACTATTCACCAACAAGAATTCCTCGAGAAAGTTTTGCTAAAAGAATACCAAAAATTGTTTTTTTTTTTTCTAACTAGTAAGCATTTGTTTATATGTTAAATTGAGCTAGACCCTTGTATAAGTTATAAATTTTTAAAGTTAAATGAGAGACCAAAATTATATGGTGCATAAAATTTTTATTGAGTATCTATGTTGTAAAAATTTCAGAGGCAAGTAGAATATAGGGGGGTTAACTTTTTTTTTTTCCAATTATATATATATATTATATATATATATATATAAGTTTAATACTCAAAAAATTATTAGAATTGAAACAAAGCCCCTAAAAAATTAAATATATATAATCTTCTATATTATAAGATGTTAGCTCCTAACAAAAAATCATAGCTCCCGTAGAGCACCACAGTGCAATGAAAAAGAAATCCCATGAGCTGTCTGGCATATGTAATCGAACACGTTGTTCTCCAACTTTTAATGGGACACGAATGTTTCCAAATCATTACCCGTTAATTATTTATTTTGTTTCAATTTTGGAACCCACGTTTTAAGTTTAAGCATTGTATAATATAAAATTTTTATATTGTAGTAATTTTTTATTTTTTATTATAACTGTTAAAAGTTTTATACGATTGATAATTATAACTAATCGGTCAAAAGTGACGTTCCAAAATCAAAAGCCCTAATGGTCATTCAGTGTGGTCCACTTATGAACAAATTCAGATCTGCACTTTTATTTTATTTTTTTGTTTCATTAGCTGCTTCTCTAATAAAATTTTGATACATAAATAAAATTTTTAATATCTTTTAAATATTTAAATTTTATTCATATTTGTTGAGTTTGGATAATAGTCAAAAGTTTAATTAGGGAGACCGTCAAGGAAGAGACAAAAATGGACTCCTTGTAAACACGGTGTCATCATTGGCCCAAAAAAACACGGTGTTATTTCTTTTCGAAGATTGTGAGCCACCTGCTCCCAAGCATTGCAAACTACGAAGTCTCTTCTATTACTATATAAACAAACAAAGCCAAGTAAATACTAAAAAAATTTTAGAGCATATTTTAAAAATAAATAGAGCAAAAAATAAAATAAAATAAAATGGGTTATCTTCAAGTAGAGAATGGTAGCGTTAATGTTCCAGTGATTGATGTAAGAGAATTTGGAGATTCAGATTACAAGAAACTGAGAGAGGCCTGTGAGGAATGGGGGTGTTTCAGGATAGTCAACCACGGATTGTCTCCGAATCTGATGGCGGAGATGAAGGAAGCCGTGAGATGTCTTCTGGACCGTCCGATGGAGATCAAGAGGCGCAACGTCGACGCCATAGCAGGCAGTGGATACATGGCGCCGTCGGCGATCAATCCTCTGTACGAAGCGTTGGGCCTCTACGACTTGGGCTCGTCGGAGGCTCTTTCTTCCTTTTGTGATCAGCTGGATGCGTCTCCACAGCATAGGTTCGTGAGTCTTTCTCTTGAATTTTTTTTTTTTAAAATTTTTAAAGCCTCTTAAACACATTGTTTCAGAGAAAAAAAAAAGGATAGAGGATATTAAATATTTTAGTTTACCAAGGTTTATTTTTATATTTATTTTTTAAGGAATATT